>JAUJYS010001723.1:0-16560 GCA_033995665.1 Melogona broelemanni | reverse complement strand
GAATCCTTTGGACTGAAAAGGAACTCCTAAAAGGAACCAGTTGCCGATTCAGTTCCCCTAAAAAAGGAACCAGTCCCTAGGAGCGAAATTTTCCCGGTCCGTTCCTACCCAATTCCTGCAAAAACTGATGGTCAAAATAAATAAATATTGGAATGTTTAGATATGGATTGGAAAATGGTTATTGGTTTTGGCGAGAATGAGATCTCAGGAGGATTTAGTAGGCTACAATGAAACGGTTACTGAAGTGGCGCATGGCTACGAGTGCTGCAGAAATAACGCATCAGTCGGACTAGAGCCGTGCGGCACACTGCATCCATCTGACGACCACAGCCATGCAGGGCCTTGCATAAATTTATCGTTGCATATTATATTAAGTGAGACCCGCGCTGATGCGCTGGCAGCCCCCGATTCGCGAAAACCACAGACGACGGGAGGGTGGTGGCTGTGTACAGAGTGTCAACGAAATGGGAAAGCGCCATAAAACATTGCAATTTACAACCAGGCGCATAATTAAGCTACGCACACTGACTGTCAACTGGTTTTGAGTAATTTGTTCAAACACGCACGGTTATTAACACGAATGAATAATCTCCTTCAACAGTTGTAAATTTACTGTTTATTTCATAATTCCTAAATTTATTGCTTCTAAGGCTACAAGGTTAAAATTTCGACGTTAATTGTTATCTTCTATTTTTCTTTAAATAGTAATTTCAAAATGTTTATCCATGACTGCGGATTGAAAAACTTTGTTGTTTCTCATTTGGCTTCCTAGCAAAATAATCAAATGGTTCCATTGTAAAGCGTAAGGCGTATTGCACCTATCTAATTTCTAAAATAAATTGCAAAGAAAAATTTGACGTAGAACTTTGCCCTGTAAAATATTTATGCTTTCAACATCAGCATGACTTTATCATTTTGTGTTTTATCTCACAATATCGTTCATCGTTGACTCGTCTCGGTTCGACGAATATTAATGTACAAGTACGTCTCAATTTTATTTGGTATTTTTGTCTTCATATGCGTACATATGAATACATATCACTGTTTGTTAAACTTTTTGAGGAATACATATTTTTTTTTAATTGCTCAATTTTTTTAATACCTTGTTATAGAACTCACGTAAATTTACTTTTTTCTATTTTTAACTTTTATTTTGATTTTTTTTCAAAACTTTATTATATTTCGAAATTGGCGGCTTTTGATTCTGCTAAAGTAGAGATACATGACTAGATGGAATGTGCTAGGCCCATGTTCATTTGTAGCTTAAATGGGTTGTACTTGCGCTAAGACTAATAAATGCCCAATAAAATGTTTTATTTGAAACAAGTAACCATAATAAAATGTGTTAAAATATGTAATTTAAATTAAACACTCAGAAATCTACTAGAATAGTTAACATGAGCAGTTTATCACATACATATCGCTGGATTATTAGGTATGAGAGACAATAAAAGACAAATGTCTTTGAAATGGGTGGCGTACCAAAGTAATGCAGCACATGATGCCCAGCAATATACTTATTTTTGACGTGTTTTACTTTCCATTACTAAGCACCCACTACCGGAAGTGGCGCGTCGCGTTTTCTTCAGTATCGAAGAAATATACTATCGCGCATCACTGGCGTCTAGAAAATGAAAACAGTTTCCGGTCTTCCTAAAAGTGGGCAAAGTGGGTGTCAATTTTCTAATGTTGGAGCACACCCGACCGCAAAACTGGATATGATTAAGGCCATCCTTGTATTTAATAATCATGGAAAACCGCGACTTACGAAATTCTACCAATTCTTTGTAAGTATCCAATCACAGACTGGCGTTGACACGAACGCATCTCGAAATTGAGGCTAAGCCTAATGAACCGTTTACACTTGTGCGTGGATTGCAATTGAGGTTTGGCAATGCATCCTATCGTGATTATCTGAGAGTTACCCTTTGAAAACCTGTTACTAAATGATAAACGCACCTCAACTCGATTGCAATCGTCCTTCAAGCGTGAGTCACAAGGGGAGGGAGTAAATAGTAATAACCAAGTGAATGCAACCACTACTAGTATTTTAGGTTCATGACCTCAAGTGCTTTTCTCGTCTAGTAGAATATAGACGAATATGATTAAATAAAACTTGAAAAGTCGATCTGGGCTGTCAGAGTCCACGAAAAACCCTGCCTGTTGACACTGACGTTTCTGTACCGGTTGTGGGTTTCACGTGGGGTCAAAGCTATACATTTTGTCAATTACAGTACACTAGTCCCTGTTCAATTGATTCGCCATTCGCAAACGAGAAATTGTTTTATCAGTCTACATGTTGGCCGAATAATCTCGAAAGGAAACAGAGCCATTTGACCCGTTGTCGCGATTCGAGAATGGGATTCTTTTTCCATTCGCCATGTATGAAGATTTACAGTTCCAGTTCATGTACAATAGTTTTTTTTTTTTGCATGCCACAGTCATGCATTGTTAGGCATTTGCTCAGCTGCCGACTTGTTTACTCATCTGTTATTGGCATACGTGCTAGTTCCTAAACTACTTGACTGCACAGCTAATAACGTGTGATCTCGTTTCAACGCAGTGATTGTGGAAATCCAGAATATATATGTCTATTTTAGTGAGTTTGGCAACATACTACTGAGCGGGTGGTCCCGGGTTCGATTCCCGGCGTAGGCTCTCGTTTATTCGATCCTGGCTCCTGGGGTAATGGTGGGTATCTCCTGAGTGAACTGAGTGAGGGGAATTTCTCCACTAAAAAAATCTTTGGCTTTTGGTTTAAAATTGTTGTTTGGATACGAATTTCTGATTGGCTTATTTTTTCTATTCCAGAGCGAAGATATGCAACAACAGATAATAAAGGAGACGTTTCAGTTGGTTTCCAAAAGGGACGATAATGTTTGTAATTTTCTTGAAGGGGGAAGGTAGGTTATCATTCTAATTAATGTCCAATTAGCGTTATGAATGTTTTTGTTTGACTAACGGTTCCAAAAAATACACTCTGTAAAATGACTTATTTATATTAATTGTTGCATACATTTGCAAAAATGTCTCAGAAATTCGGTTATGTTTTGTGCATGATTAATGCACATATACTGGAAATTGTCTTTGGATGAAATCTTAGTATTAGTATATTATTGTTATAGTGTTGTTGAATTTGAGCTTTCCGAGGGAGATCATTTTAGATTAAGCCATGTGAAACAGGAAACATTATATTTGTTGTAATTTGTTTTGGGAAACATGAGTAAAGTCACTGTTGTTTATTTTGTGGTTGCAGTTTGATTGGCGGATCAGATTTCAAATTAATTTATCGGCACTATGCAACGCTGTATTTTGTGTTTTGCGTGGACTCGTCGGAAAGTGAATTGGGAATTCTGGACTTGATTCAGGTTTGTTGCAAATTTCTCTTATTTGAAACTTTTGAAGATATTTTTAATACACAGAGACCATTCAGAGTACCTATGAACCGTTAAGGTACATGCCCAATAAACTCTTACACTTATTTAAAATATTCTATGATTCTCATATTTTTTTCAGGGATTTTATATATTTAGTCTATATTTTTAGTTAAACTTCAGTTCTGCTGTCTGGTATTTTGTGTGTGCGAAATGCCATAGCCATGAATTAGCGCTCCCTGTCGGCTCAGATAACACCTTATAAAAAACATTTGTTAATTTTTTTGCACTAATTCAATGCTAGATTAGTCGTTCACTGTGTCTCGAAAGTTCAAAAAGACTTGAACCATCACGACGTTAATGAAGTAAAGGTTATTTGGCCATTGTTTTGACTTAGCATTTTCTCAATTCGCCTGCAGGTTTTTGTCGAGACCTTGGACAAGTGCTTCGAGAATGTCTGTGAGCTGGATCTCATCTTTCACGTCGACAAGGTACAGTTAGTCATTTAAATTTCATTGTATTTAAAATCTAATTTCGGCGCGATCAATTACTAAATTCGGCGCCCCCTACGATTTTACAGGTCCACTACATCCTGAACGAATTGGTGATGGGCGGCATGGTGTTGGAAACGAACATGACCGAAATAATTACTCGAATTGAAGACCAAAGCAAACTGGAAAAACAAGAGGTAGGATTTATTTTCTGTCATTTCACTTCGCTACGGCTGCAGGTTTTGGTCCACGATGTGTTTCCTGCACTTATAATCTGTTCATTTTTTTAATGAAATGCCAAGAGAATTTATAAGATATGATAATTTAAAAAAATGTTTTTGTCATGCTAATTACCATATTAATTACCATAGGTTGAAATAGGCATAGATAGTTTTGCAATTAATTAAATATGCGTACTTTTGAAAATAAAACATTTGTTTCCCCATAAATTACAGAAAAATAACGAAGTATCTATTTCTATTTTTTTTTTTTTTTGGTTTAATTCGTCTGTTTTCGTTGAACACGATTAGTACGGTAGTCGTAGCTCTGTGGTAGAGCATTCGCCATGTGTGTGGCGATCCCGGGTTCGATTCCCGGTTCGGGCTTTCGTTATTCGATCCCTAGGTCCTGGCCAAAATGTGCCCCTCCACAATTGCTGAAGTGATAAAGGAGGGGTACGGAATCTCCTGTTGTGACATTCACTTCAGTGGTGACGATCATTGCTTGTCAATAATAATTTTAAAAAATACAAAAAATAATATTTTGCCTGGCGAATAAGATTTTTATTTGCGTGTTTAAGACAGTCTCTATTTGAGTAAAATAATAAATAAATTGTGGACTCAGTAAGAAAAAAAATTAATTTTACCATTGTATGGACTCGTCGCAGCCCAGCCGGTATTGTAACCTGCGGTGGTCCTGGGTTCGATTCCCAGCGCGGGCTATCATTCATTGGTGAAAATTTGCCCATCTTACAATTGTTTAAGCTCGAAGGGTGAAAAGAAAATTAATTGTTTTGCTGCCAGCTTGGCCGCTAGTATCACCGCGGTCGCTTTCCTTGTCTGCTGAATGTTTATGAGCACAAAAAACACAAAATGACGAGGTGCACATAAGAAAAATCACCGAACAGGAACGATGAAGATAACGAGGTTGCAATGGAAATGAAAAATGTTTAAAAACACATTAATTTTATAGGCAAAACATGGTAATTTAATTTCTTAGATGAAAATTATACAGTATGGTCCAATAAAAAGAGTACCAAAATGGTTTTCGCTATAAATCGAGTAAAAATTAACCAAATGATTTGAAACTTGGTAAAAACATAGCTACGCTACTGGTAACTAAATTTATTATTTCAATTTTTTTTAAAGTGTCCACATTTTTGCAGGAACACAAGCGCGGAAGCGCATGCGCCGCTAAGCGAATTTCGCGTCCATAAGATGATTTAAGATGATTGCATTCGCCCATTTTAATACAATTCAAATTCAAGGACATTTTTATCTACGCTTGCACAAAATACTTCGAAATGATAATCTTTCGCAAGATATTTCGTTGAATTTTGAATTTTGTAACTAACGCCTTCTTTGTTAAAAAAGTTTGAAAATAATGAGTTGATGAACTGAATCTGAAAATGAGTCTACCAAGTTTCAAAGCATTAGGTAAATTTTTGCTCAATTTATATCGAAAACCATTTTGGTACTCTTTTTATTGGGCATACTGTACTCTGTAATTAATTATATTACATATTGCATTTTCTATTATAATCTCATTCATCTCCATCGTTCCGGTTCGACATTTTGTGTTTTTTGTGCTCAAGCATTCGATTTTACCAGATACGATTATTTGATTACTGTAGAAACAAGCGCTAGTCTCTACAACTTATTTTCCTTGTCTGTATTAATTACCAAATGCAATATTAAGACTTGGCAAAATGTTGTGTTGTTTCCAGGCTGGTCTAGCTGCCGCGCCAGCCAGGGCCGTATCCGCAGTCAAGAGCATTAACATTTCACAGCAAATCAAAGATATTAAGCTACCGGATCTGCCGTCAATTTCCAACCTCAAGTTTTGACTTGTTGTTCGCACGCTGTTCTTATAAGAAATCCATTTAAACATTAAATGTCTCGTATTTGCATTTACCCGCGCCGTATGCAATTGATTTTGCGATAGTCGTTCTCATTGAATCGATAGTTTCCGTTTTGTATCGAAGCACCGTGAAGTAAGCCATTGGTCGTGAAACACTCATTCCATTTTGAAGTAGCCTTCTGAAGGTACTAGTTCGTTTGCCAGAACTATGAAAATCGGAGCCAACTTTCTAACGACTTTATTAGCGTGACACCAATTATTTTTTACATTCTTAACGATTAATTGCTGTGGAATTCCTGACGATAGATTTTACGATGGTGGTATAAAAAAAATACACCCCGAGACAGTTTCAGAATCAAATAAAAAATTCTGAATAAATAAATAGAGAAAGTAAGTAAAATAATAATTCGATAGTAGACACTTTTAATCTGTCAGTTGCAGATTAAATTTTCTCTGTTTCTTCAATCAGTATCAGTATCAGTATCTTCAATCAGTAAAATCCTTCAAATGAAAAACATTTGAAGGATTTTATGTTAAAACTAATGCTAATTTTAAGGATTTTATGTAAGCTTTCTGAGTGACAGAAATGCGTTTGCCCTTTTTTGGCCAGCATAAACACGCGCTAGAATGTTTTTTTTTCTGCGGCATTATCCGTCTCTCGCGTTACACAAAAAACCACCGTTGGCTCGCTTAGCGATCTTAATAAATTATTTATCAGCAAATACTCCAGCATATATGGTATGTGTGTCATTGTCAACGGCTTGCGCTCAGTGTAACATAGAGCTACGTTTAATTGTCATCCCCTCACTCTCCCACCCGGCAAATTTGATAATATATCGAAGTTTATCTTGTGAAAAATGATCAACAGTCCATCTACAGTGTATATTTGTCCGCATGTCAAAAAAACGATGTTGATGTAAATAACTCTTTGAATCAACCAACAATAAATTCCAGTGTTTCCTTTCTAATCGATTGGCCCTGTACTTGACGAAAATTAGTTTCGGCTATACGATCCTGCAAAATCAATATGCGCATTCATAAATGCTTTTGTTGGGGAGACGACCTATATCCGTAAGGCAGCTCTGGTTGCGATGAATTCGCTCTACCACGGGACGTAACTGGAGCGAAACCCGTGTTGCTGAACGGGCATAATGTCACAGATGTTTTATGGTTTACAATTCGGCTGCGGTGCGGCGATCCCGGGTTCGATTCCTGGCGCGGGCTCATGTTTATTCGATCCCGGTGTGCGGGAGAAAATGTATTCCTCGGTCACTGCCATAATCACGAGGGGTACAGAACGAAAATAAAAAAAAACCTAATGCAACAAATTTAATGTCCATTACAATATTTTTTCATTAATTTTTTTTTCCAATTTGACCTACCGGTAGTTTTAAAATATATTTATCCCGGAGTAATTGTAAAAATGTACCCCTCAGACATTGCCATAGCAGCACGAGGGGTGCATAAGGGGGAAAAGCATCACGCAACAAATGATAATCCGTTGAACCGTAACAATAGTTTTATATAATGCTTTAAAACGAGTAATAATAAAAAAAAATCATATTTCCAAATTTGACCTAGTTTTTAATATATTTTATGCACCATGAACGCTGCCAGAGTCAATCTCCTTTTAGACAATGTATCAAATGTGGAATTGTAGACGTATCGATTAACTAGCGCGGGATCGGTAAATCGAATAACGCTAGATGGCGCCGACATTCAAGGCTCATTATGCCAATTCGTTTCGCCGTACCGACAATTAATATTTAACCGAACAGCGAGTGGCTTTACGAATAACCCGTTTTGATTTGTATAGCCTATCTGAAAAGACTGCGTCACTCAAACCTTCCATTTTTCATTCCCAGTTTTTTTTTTGCTCATGGTCAACGTAATTTTTGGTCTAATTATTCCCACTACCCGTACGGCTATGTGCAGGTATGTTCGGTGTCGGTACGTCTGATGATCGTCGAACAACGCAAGTGCCATGAAATTTCATCTAGGGATAGCTAGAGGGACAAACGCGGACCAATTCAAAATTAACCGCCCATCATTACGGTGCCAAGCACGTCGCCCATTGTACGATCCCTCGTCGCCATGGCAACCGATGTAAACAACTTTTGAAGGCCTGGCGTAGTGATGCGTTGCTAAAGATGTGATTGCGACCGAGTGCCAAAACGTGTTCGTCGTCGTTGTTGGGTCCGTGCTGGTGTGGGACCGGATGAGGGACTCGCTGCTACTATTGCTGCTTCCAACCGGACTGCGCGATGGAATTGAACGTCATCATCTCTGCGACGTCAGAACGACCATGTTGAGGTAAGCGGACACGAGATGTTATCTTGTTTGAATTTTTCGTACTTTTTAACGTTCGAGGGAACGTGAAAACAGTAAGCAAACGTTGCCAACTGCACAAGCTTGTTTTTTAATTGAAAAAAAAATATTTTATTCATCTTTTTTTTGTGTGTGAAATCTAGTTTTGAACTAAATCTACAAACTTTACCAGAAAAATTGAGCGCAGAAATTGAAAAATAAAACATCGGCATATCGAATGGAATAATTAGAATGCGGGCTAGCAAACACGAAATTCCTTTATCGCAAATAAATAAATAAATACTTTGATCTGATATTGACAAACAATATAAAGTTTAGGTGGAAGGTGGATTCTTACAAAGTGAAGTCAAACTGTTCAGCTGGCAATAGCCGTTAAATTATATATCAATTTTGAAGATAAAAAATGTATCTGGTTAAGTTTGCTCTGCGCTGTCATTTATCGAGGATTAATCAGCCAATATTCGGACTTTAATGGTTTATAATTGTTTAGCTGCTGGGTAGCTCAAACCGTTAGATTCAATCAATATTACTTATTGGATTTTTTATATCGAACATTTCGATAGGAAAGTCAATTTTTTTTTTAAATTTATGATTTAGTCAAAGAAATTTGCTTACATAATTGGGTTTAAATATTTGAAGTGTACATTTAAGCAATATGAAATTATTACTTATGTACATAAAACAGGTGGGGATGAGAAAAACTAAAGTTAATCCACCGAGTATATTCGGCAACCTTGCTTCAGGAACTGAATTTAGGTAACTGCAAATAGATTACCATAATTTATGGAATATTTTTACTGCACTCATTTACTGTAATTCACTTTTTTCTTTGCTGCATCAAGTGCAGAATCGCATTTCTATTTTTAACATGATCGAAACTAACGTAATCCCCGATTACGCTCACTGTATTCAACTAGTCAGTAATTGATATATTTAAGTTAAATATTTTATTTAGAAATTTGGAAATTCGAGGAAGTCGTATGTCAATTTTGCCGCCGTTGGAATTGTCACTGATGGAAATTCCCGAAGATCGGTTGATTGAATTGAAGAGACAACAAGCGGAAATTAGACGGCAGGTAATTGTACTACAAAAAATTTAGCTTATATAAAAAAAATACTAAATAAAAATGAATGAAGATTTTGCACATTTTTATTAAAAAATATATTCGCGAATGTTTGGAGAAATGACTAATTTTCTATAGCGTTCAATCTTCGCAAAACTGAGAATTTACTCCCGGTCATACATGTCGCGTGATTTTTCCCGTCAAATCCGAAATTCCGCGAAGCTTGCAGGGCGTTGTAGGCATCACGCATGGCAATTTCCATACAATTCCCATAAACAATAACAAAAAATCAATATTGGTCGCGCGATTGGTTTAGCCTCCATGGCGTGAGCTGAACAACACATACTAACGTGATTAATGGCGACCCGAACTTTTGAATCAGTTTGTTAATGAAATTAAAGAGAGGTATTAACAATTATTAATAAATTAAATTCTGAGTTAATTGTGAACTTTATTTGCTCAATCAACTATTACATTTTTTTCATTGTACGAAATAGGGTAATTATTG
This sequence comes from Melogona broelemanni, assembly GCA_033995665.1. Taxonomy (NCBI): domain Eukaryota; kingdom Metazoa; phylum Arthropoda; class Diplopoda; order Chordeumatida; family Chordeumatidae; genus Melogona; species Melogona broelemanni. The sequence goes on along the minus strand of JAUJYS010001723.1, from coordinate 6,716 downwards.
TGTGCCAATATTTATCAATCTTTTAATATATGTTCCGGTAATGAGGTCAAAAACATAATTTATACTCGTATATTCCTTGTGGCTTGTTCTTAAATTCAATTGAGATTGTACTGTGTAGCATGTATAAGTATATGGAAAGACTGCGATCTTATGATCCATATCTAGTATATTGATTCCATTGTCCGACCCTTTTTACTGGATACGTAATAGTAATGCAAAGCTCTGCTAACACGCAAGTCTTGCGTTGAAGCGTTATGTGGGGAGGGCATGAGACCACACCCCTGATTCGCGTTACGTGATTCTAGGATTGTGTTCTTGAATAGTGAAAGGTTGGAGCTTATTTTTTATGTGGCCTCGTTTATTTTGTACAACCAATACCAATATCCTCAGGGATTGCTGCTTTGTAGAATTTATCTAAGGATACTTGATATTCGGAAAAGAAAATGGCTCGCAAAATGTTTTCAAATCATTTTGTAAGAATAACGACTAGTCGTAGCCCCAGTCGGTATTGCAACTGGCCGCGGTGCGGCGGTTACAGGTTCGATTCCCGGCTTTGGCTCTCGTTTATTCGATCTCACAGTAGTGGTGAAAATGTTCATCTCTTGACATTTACCAAACAACACGAAACTACAAAATTGTCTGTAGTGATATTTATTACAGTGATATGAAATAATAAAAATGTATATTAAAAGTGTCGAAGATATTCTCAATATTACGTTGATTTTTTACTGTACGACCACATTCTGATATTGCATACAAACCACGTGAAACAAGCTTAGAAATTTTGTGCACCGTATTTGCACTCTTTTATTATCGGTATATTATTTTTCTATTGAAATACAATCCAAAATCTGAACTGTACACGTTTCTAATAATTTAGGATCTACAGCAATTACTGCAATACAATCCTTGGGGTAGGCCAGGCGGTGGAGCACCAATGGTAATTACATACGAAGAAATTAAATTTGATCTTGTCACATTACTTACTTAGAAATGCTGACAGTTTCACAAGAAATATAATAAATTGAAATATGACTACTTTATTTGAAATTACACCTGTCATATTTTACTTTTGTAATCAGGATTCCATTAAAAAACAAAAGTTCCTCGAAACAGATAGCCCAGAGAAAGTGCAAGCTATTGACGTAAGTTTATAATAATTAATAAAATATGTAGCAGTCTCTTTTGCTTTCTACTCTTTAGCATCATCCATCAAATACTCTTAATTTCAGTTCACTCGTACGTAATAGCCAATATAATTTTGTTTACATTTATTTGTTTTATTTGTAATTTTATTTTCGGATAAGACCTTTTTCGCTTTCGGGCGTCCCGGACACGGAGCGCCGCAGAAGACCAAATCTGGACGGCTGCGAACGCACCTTGTCGGGGATCCCGCCATCCGGTTCGGCGACGTTCAGAATGTGCACAAGAGTGTGGAGAACCGGATTCGTTATTTCGATTCCCGTGAGGCGCAGAACGATTACCGCAACGAATTAGGTAGAAAAATGCTAAAAATTAACTTTACTCTCCTCAAAATCATTTGCTTACAGTTATTTTGAATCGTTGCGAGTCAAACAAAATTGGATATTGAAATTTCAGATAATGCCATTCATGTTTGACAGTCGAATTTAAATTACGATCATTCCACACATTTCAATTGCAGATTTCCAGTTTTCTTTCCAATTGGTATGACTGTAACACATTAAATTTATTTGTTTTTCGGGAATGAAATTTATCATTCCTCATTTTAAATTTGTTATATGGCATCATCATATCGAATTAATTATTTAATTAATCAATTTAATCAATTGATTAATTGAATAACTTTCAGTTATTGCTATGTAGTTTATTTAGGAGAAAATTAAATAGGAAAAACTGGTTCTTCAAGTAGTAGTTTTTGTAATTGCTATTTTTTAGACAAAAAATATGATAAAAATGGAATTGTTCAATTTTTATACATCGTCGATACATGATATTTGAGGGTATACATATTCAATAGCTTAAAATAATTTTGGATCGAAAAACCTTTTACATAAAAAGTAATCAGTCATTCCCAGAAGCTTTATCGAAGTGCTTTTGAAAATACCGCTATTGAGTAGTGTCAATTAAAAGTCGTCGTACTTGTGAGAGGACAAGATTAAGACATCCGTGTAGTTTAAGCACAGTATTTAATCGTGCGTCAATTAGCCAATTAAAAATACATGCACTCGAAACAAACAACATAACTGATATTTTTCGAAAACTGGCCGTGGATAATTTATTTTATTGAAGACGTCATACAAAATGAATGACAGAAATTTATCAGATTATGACGATGAATCGTTTAGTCTTGGATCCGGGTTCAAGGAATTCGTTAGTGTGTTTGTCTATAGTTGACGTCACAATACATGTAAATGTTAATAACCACTCAGGGTATTTTCATTTATCCCTGAACATGGGCGCCCGCCAAGGTCTATATACTAATCTTGGGCGCCCGCAGAAAATTTTCCAGGGGGGTGTAAAGTGCCCCCCCCCCTCCTTGCTCGCAGAAAATTTTCCAGGGGGGTGCAGGTGCACCCCCTTGCCCTTACATGCGGACGCCCATGTCCCTGAAAATCCAAGTGATTCTACCAAATGCCACCTGATTTACTTTTTATTGATGTCGTCGATAGCTTTATCTTTTTTAATTTTTTTTTTTGATTTAAACGAATAAAGATCCGCTTAATCATTATTGAATGACATTAAAAAGCTTTATCTTCAAGGATATTAATAACCGAAATATCGTTAACATAGTCAGGGTATAAGTGTTTGAGTGAACATTTTCAATGAAGTGGCGAATTAAGTCTCAAGTGTTCCACCTCTATCTTGTTTCGGAAGAAGCAAAAAAAAAAACACGAACTCACACCTTTAGTTGGTTCAATTAGCTGATCAAATAATTAAAAATCGAACCCTTCCCGTAAGGACACATCTCAAGGAGTACTTCAAACTGCTAGCAAACGATAGTTGTTTGAACCGATCCTCAATTTGAGCGTGAACAATTGAAAACAATATAAACCAGTGTCAGGCTGGTATGCTTTCAAGTACTCCTTAAAACGTGCTGACGATAAAAAATATATTATCATTTTGAGCACATCCGTGTTTGGGAGGTGGGTGGGGCGGAGGCCACGAAATTTACGAAAATGTTAAGTTCAATCAAGTCCTCTATACGAGTAAATGCGAAAGTGAAGCGTTGAACTAAAGGCTACAATTTACAAGCAAATAAAATGAAAATGCAATTCGAGTACCCTATATAATTTTATATTAGTTAAAAGAATAATCCGATAGTGTATTCATAAAAACAGGATCCCCGTCGGGGCTTGAACTGTGAATCTTGGAAATGGAATGAATACTGTCGATTGAATTTCATCAGAGCATTCATCGCACAAGCACCCACAATGTTTCTGAAAATTTTCTGTCATTTTTATTTGTTGCGCGATTCAGGTTACAAAAAACTTTGTTACCCCTTGTAGACATGCAATCACACATTACACAGCACCGCCGAGGGAAAGCGCGCCTATGTCACATTAGGGTAAATTAAACCAGTAAATGAGATGCTTTTGAACACAAACAGTAGTGCAATGAAATTGAAATATATAATAAACATGTAAATGCAAATTATATGAAGACGCTGGACCAGCGGGACGACGATGAACGAGATCGCAACACAGCCCGAATTTTGAAACACCGGATCGCAACATAACTTCCGATGAACATTCGTAGTCATTTTATTTTATTAGTGCAATGAAACAGTTATCTATTTTAATTAATTTATGTTAGTCAACGTCACGCCACGATTAAACGTTCTAAATTATTATTGCGTTTTCGCTGCGTTTCTCATCAGTTGATTGGTACATATGTATATTTTATTTTATTTTTATTCATGACTAAACAGATTCGATGGTTCAAATAAAAAATAGTGCGAGGCTGAAGGAAGCGGAACTTGAAAAGTTAAAAGAAGAGCAACATGTAAGCGAGCTCTGTTACCTAATAAAATAAGTAATTTTTTATGGCTGCCACAGACTAATAAAATGTTCATTTATTTCTTTAACAACTTGGTGAATTTCGTTTGTTCTAAAATACGAGTATGTTTGCGCTGTTGTACATTGGGCGCATTTTATAATTAACGTTGCGTTGCCCTGCATCTTTTCAGCGGGAAAGAAATCCGTTTGGAAGGCAGAGAGGACCTAGTTTACCTAGAAATGGACCAGAAACAAGTAATTCATTTAATAGCGTTGCATTTTAGACACTACCGGTATCCGTTTAGTCCAAACATTAAATTAACAAAAATAACCAGCAATCGACCAATTATTTTTTTTTATATTTTCAGATTCGATCTTTACAAGCACCAGCCCACGAAACCTGAAATTAGAAGAAATTAGCGATATAAGTGACAACAATAGCTACGATCCATGGGGCAAAGGATTTGGCACTCCAGTTAGAGATAAATTTGGCAATGCCGTGCGCAGCCAATCCCCATATTCATTCATAGAAAACGGTGTTAAAGTAAGCCGCCATTTTGTTTCTTATTTAATGTCCCGGAATATAGTTTTTCTCACGAATTTGCAAATATGTAGAAAATTAATTATCTCCTTCTTTTTAGGGCATGACTATACCAATGGGGCAGTATTGTGGAGGAGACGGTTCGCCTCACCTTAAGAGAAGCTCAGAAGTAATCACTAAACTTCCAAGGACTCTCGATAAAGAAGGCGTTAAAGGTGATTAAAATTTTTTTACTTGAATAAAAACAAATTCATTTTTCTGCCCAGCAATCAACTCGATTTACTAAGAAATATATAAATATTTTAATTTTTCAAAACTGTCTCCCCTGAAATCCACACGAACATGTATTCTTCAGAACAAAATACTGGTAGTAACAGTTTCATCGGTATTGCGTCAATTTGCAGATTTGCCACAGTCGCAATCAGACAATTTTTACTCACCTGAAAACAAGATGGCTGAGTTGTCACCTAGGATAAGAGAAGGCCAGACGTTCCTAGAGAAATTGGTTCGAAACATTGTATTTTGTCTAGTTTATTGAAGGAATTACTTAACCTTTAAAAAGTAAAATCAGAGAGATGTTTGGCACTGAACAGCCGGAAAATAAGGAAACGGTAATCGATGATATGTTTGATTCATCTATTTGTATACTAAACTCAGGGATGGGCAGAAGATGCGGACTCCGCGGTCAAAGCCGAAAGAGGGCGCCAGATCTATTTACAGCACCTAAGTATTGCATTGTTACTAGTGGAATGCTTATAATTTATTTGGGACATAAATGCTTTTTGAACGGAATTTTGTACGAATAATCTTTCTGTGTGCGGAATTATTGTTGTTTCTTTGTGTAGAAACTGCAATAGAAGACAACAATAAAACTAGGAGAGATGAAAAATTAGCTGAGACTGAAGCGGTATGTTGTTAACTAGTTATTCGGAATTTATTTTATGACATGTCAATACAATTTTGAAAATGCTCATTTAGTACGTATTTACATTACTTAGTTTTAATGATGAATGAAAGGTACAAATTGTTATTTTAAATATTTATTTAGGGAATTGATTTGGTCGAGACGATGAGAGATAAAAAGGTTGGACGCCCAAAGCGCGACTCGATTACCGGTCTTCTGTTGGATAATAAATTAAGTTCCACTGATATAACAAAAAGGGTAGGAAAATTGTTATCATTCGTACTGTTATTAAAATATTACGTACATGTATTTTACTTTTTTATTTCGCCAGTAGTAGTTACTTGAGCATTTTTATATAGTTTTTTTTACACGTTGTATTTATTTTTATGTAATATATTATTACTGTAAACGATTTTTCTAATTTTGGTATTCAACAATTTCAGAAACCGTGTAGTTACAACGGCGTTCAATTAGATGCTACAGGTTATAAAAACTCTTTGACACAACAAGCCGAAGAGAGGCATTTGAAGATTAAATTACAGAAAGAGCTGGACCAGCTTGAAACTCAAAAGGTATTTTTTAAAAACCTAATAATCCATTTCGAAATCGTTGTCATCTGCAGCAAATTCTAATTTTATAGCCATTTTAATTCCATGCGACGGAAATTAATGGTAATTTTGAAATTTATCAATTTATTATTATTATTAAATTCTTACAAAATTATTGCATTAGCCTATTTACTCGGAGCTTTTTTCAGTGTTAGTGTATTAGTGTCCACTAAAAATTCGTTATAAAATTCATGCTTTAATTCGTTATAGCACTTTGAAGTCTGGGACTCACTCTGGAGCAGACCAGGCCATGGAGCTCCAAAGCAATCGAATAATCACCGCAAATTAGGAATCGATAATCTAGGCAAGTCTCGCCGTAGAAGAATAGCATCACTAGATAAAAGATAGCCGTTGCAAGCGTATTTATGTAATGAATAATGAAAATAGGTCCATTACTTGGAATAAAAATGTGGTTAGTTGATGTTAACATTGAAGTTTTTACACGTGAAATAAATGAATGCAAAATCATTATTCTGGTATATTATTTTGGTCTACCATATTGTACAGGACAGTGTATTAAAAAATAATAAAATTTGTAAAATTAGGGGGAAAAAATTGTTGTTTCCCGAACAAAAAACTATTTCTACGCGGCCATTTCAAGGAGGCTCCGAACACCACACGGTTAGTTGAGGCCGTGCCAAAAAGTTAAGCTTTGGACCTGGTCCACGGCGACCGCCATCGAGGAA
>JAUJYS010001722.1:0-16563 GCA_033995665.1 Melogona broelemanni | reverse complement strand
GACACGAGGGTGCAGTATTCCTGTAGTGCACTAGGCGCTACGGTGAATTTAAAAAAAAAAAAAAAAAAAAAAAAAAAAAAAAAAAAAAAAAAAAAAAAGTTTACCTGTTGCCTATATTTTTGCTCTTTGAATTGTGAAGTAAAAGTTCTCCGGACTTTTCTTCTCTTTTGCATATGCTGTTCACTGCCAAGCTGGAAGCGGTGGCGCGTTCCGGTAATCCCGCTGCTGGGAAGCTTACGAACCGATGGCTCAGTGAGCCTATGGTCCCGGGTTCGATTCCCGGCACAGGCTTTCGTTATTCGTTAGCCTGTGGTACTGGCGTCACCCCTGAGCTTCCATTAGGGAGTCCAGAGCTGTCTACAGTCTGGCTATTCCAGCTGCATACCTCTTCCCTAACCTGTCCCTCACGCATCTCAATAGACATGAGGGTGCAGTAATCCTGTAGTGCATTTAGGCGCTACGGTGATTTAAAAAAAAATAAAATATATATATATATTTTAACAACAGGCTTTTATATCTGCGTTTTCTGCCCTGTTCGCCTTTGGTAAAGATTTTTGTTTTGTACTCCAGGTTTTGTACTCCAGGCGACAAAAAATGCGGTTACAAAAACCGCAAGCAATAAGACCAAAAATTCAGTCAGAAATGTGGTAAGTGGTATCATTAATTAGCCTGGCAATTTAATCGAGTTTTGCAATTGCCTTTCGGAATTCAGTTAATACAACGCGTCTCACGACATACATGTAGTGAAGGAAATTTAGGAGGGAATGATGCAAAAAAGGTTATTGGGGCATTTTCAATATCGAAGATAGACACACAGACAATTTATAGACACCAAAAGCGGATAGGCGATCTATCAAACAGTGCTTATGTGCGTGTGAGTGTATGTGTGTACCAGGCCATTCATGTGAAACTAAATCTCCATAGAGACATGAGGGTGCAGTAATCCTGTAGTGCATTAGGCGCTACGGTGATTTAAAAAAAAAAAAATAAAATAAAAAAAATGATAAATGCGTGATGATATTTTCAACAAGGGTTCACACTGTAAATTCAACTTCCTCAACCACTGACCAAAATAAAAATAAAATTCCCCAGACTCTCTCGAAAATAAATTACTGTCGCCAGACATTTAAGCATGGCCAAAATTGATTAAAAATACCACAAACTATAGTATACGTATGGGAAAATTCCCATACGTTTTCCCCCTGACTTTCCCAGAGTATCCAGATCAGTATGAACCCTTGCCAACGCGATACCCCTGGTGTGGACGATTACCTTTTTGCCGCCGGACATGGGAGAGGGCTGAGTACCCGGCGATCCCGACATCCGCCGGTCCGGAGTTTTTTGCACGCCACCTGGCGACTGTCGCATTGGGGATTCCTGAAAAATGACAACGAACCCCATGTTACATATATTTAAATCAGCAATGCTTTCTGTTCAAGGACTGACTAACCGAGTAAGTCCCCCTTTCTCAATTACAAACCATTTAAGTGGCTGTTAGTGTCTAATTAGTGTTTAAAGATAATTCCCCCATTCTAAAATAGAGAACGCGACGGGAATCGAACCCGAGCCTGTCATACCACCAAGTCGATATCTCAACAAACTGGCAGGCACAGGTCATTTGTTTTGCTAACGCAATTGTAAAATTTTTTCCCACTTCATTTAAAATTTTTTTTGTTGTTGTGTACCCAAAAACCAAGACCCAATTCGGATCCGGGTCCGGGGGTCCCCTGACCACATGACTTCCTCTCGCCCCTTACCTCTCCGACTTGCCGCGGGCCGCCCTGGACGGGCGCCTGTTGATTCAGAAGGCTCTGCTGCTTGGCCAGGAACATCTGCTCGTCCTCGGATTGAATCTCCAGATCGCGCTGCACCAGCTGCCAAAAACGACAAACAAAAAAACCTCGTTATGAATAACGTAGTGGTTACCGTGCTCGCCTACAAAGTCCGTGATCGCGGGTTCAATTCCCGACCGACATATCCACAATTTTTCTGGCGAGAGAAATTCGCTCATACGCCTTCCTTCGGAATAAAGTAAAGCCTTTGAACCTGTGCCTGCCCACTGAGTCAGGCACACGTTAAAGATCCATATCTTGTTTAGAAACCGGTGACTGTCTCATCTAGGCCAAATTATTACTCTCTGAGGGTTTGACAGGTTTGACAGAAAATTGTGGTAAACATCATAGTTCTTATCTGGTCTTTTGATCACCGCCATAGGTGCCCACAATGTACCTCTAATGTACACAATGTAATTGTAAGCAGTAGCCGAATAGCGAGGGGAAAAAATAGAGGCCTACCCTCCGGACGACCGGTTTGACGATCGCATCGGAGAAGTAGTCGCCGGGCCTCATGGTGCTCATGTTCTCGTGCAGGATGCTTATCTTCTTCTCATTGTCCCATCCCGACGGACTGAAAACAGGACAAAATATAAAACGTTAAATTCCCCTGACGTCACACGAAATACCCTAATGATTGTTGAAGGATACTCACACGAACACCGCGTCCTTCTCCACAACCAGGGCCGGAGAGTGGAACGGAAATCCATATATCCTGTGCACTAGGTACTTGTACAGGAGGTCACAGTTCTTGTCTTCCTTCACGGAGTTGTAGAACAGCGAGGCGCCATCTATGAATCACTGCGTTAAGAATAATTGATCTTGATGCTACTGAGTGACAGCTTTAAGAAGCTCAGGCAATATTTGTCGCTTTTGTAAACAGATGGCGATCGCTTTTGTGCAAAAGATGGCGCTCTGGTTCAAGTCAACATAGCTCTCGAAATGCCACCAACGAATGGAAAGAGAGCTACTGTTCCGCTATGTAGCGCTTTTTCCTCATATCATTGCCGCCAATGCCAAATTCAAGAGCGCTGCGACGCGTTCAAACGATAGTCCGTCAAGCGGCTCCACGAAAATAGGATTATTTATAATTTACATGTAAGCGGAACATGCTGAATAAGATTAAGCAATCTATACGAAATTTCCACGAATCTCTACAAAGCGAGGATTTAGTAGCAGTGAGCCAACTTAACTCAAATCGAAGATTTGCCACGAAAAAAAAGGATACATTGTAAACAAAATTTTCTAACAGATTGCTGAATGAAGTCGAAATGCTCGTCTTTGTAGTCGTGTTCTTTTTCCAGGTTGGACATATAATCGGTCTGAAAATGAATAAAGATTTTATGAGGTGGGGAAGGAAGGAATTATTTCTATGCTTTCAGAGCTTGTAAGGTGGAGACTAACCTTTGTTACCACCACCACCACATCCAGACCCAAGTTGGCCGTCAGGACGTTCTCCGGCAGCGGTAGCGCCGGAGCCTCGTCCTCCGTGTTAGAGCCAGACAGGTTGGCCGTGCGCCTGAGGGGAAACGCCGACCCTTCCAGCTCGTCGCCCGGCTCCACGTAATCCTGCCACCGCCGTACCACTACAACAAATCCCACATGATAGCATTATGATCTTCAATATCGTTTGGTATATGATCAAATGATATAGGAGGGGGTGTGGGGGAGGTGGCTGGCAACTGACCTCGTTGCTTGTACTCGCGCAGCTGGTCGGGCGGCACGGCCAGCTTGTCGATGTGACCGTGCAGCACGTCGGCCCAGGTGGTGAGGCTGTCCATAATGTTCCAGGGCTGCGTCATGGACACGCAGAACACCACCGTCACGTGCTCGAAAGTCTGGCCGGAGAGGGCGAACTTGAGGAGGTGGGCGTGCGAGGCCTCGCCATCGAGAATGTGGGCACCCAGTCGGGTGTGGTCTGTGTAGGGGAAAGAAGAAAACAAACCAGTCATTAAAAATCGAAGGTGTCTAGAATACAACCAAATATCGCAGTGGCCAGAAAAGCTGGCAGCATGGAGAATTTTTGGCTTAGAGACAAGTACAAAAAATAGCCTCATGGGGCTCTACAGAGCGGACTTTTTGACTGACGCCGTGTTCGTAAAATAAAATTGTATCAAAAATATTTCCATACCTTCTCTGTACTCGTCTCGCACGTCGATGAAGAAGTATTCCATGCCGGCGCCTTTCTTTGGATCTTCAGCCCCTTTCAGCTTGGCTATCAGGGTGGTCTTTCCGGATTCATTATCGCCTGAAAAAAAAAAAATAAACGTAACCGGACAAAAATTTGGAAGGGTGGGCAAGATATTGCAAGAAAAAATTACGAATGAGGGATAATGTTCATGTCACCACTGTACCTAAAACGAGTAAGCATTTGGTTGACGGTAATTTGGTACTTGAACTGGACTGAACCTCGCTGAGAATGGTGGACCTATAAAGAATAAAAGGTGTGGAAAATTTATTACATAAATTATTATGGCTTGAACAAACAAAAATTGAGAAAACGGGCATGTCAATGTTCGATGCGTTTGTATAATTAGATACGTATTTGAGCTTAACTGTCAAGCATTTTAAAACTACTTTTCGGTCACATAATTTCGTTTGGTGAGTCAAGATAATAAGGATTGACAGAATAATATGCCAGACAAATGTAAACAATGAAACGATAATGATGGTTCAGACAAAATAAAACCCACCGTTAATCGATTTTAATCAGACTTGCGATTGACCGATAACGTTGAAGTTTGAAAAGGCGGATTTCAGTCGAAACGAACGTTCAGCAACGGAACGGACCCAACAGATCCACAGATAAATGAATGGCGATTTGTAACACTTACTGACAAGACTATTTCAGGCACATTACTGCACAAGGTAGTATCGTACAAGATTTGTTTGATTGATTGCATTAAAATGCTGTCCAACGTACCCATCTCAAAGTACAAAAACGTATTTTAGGATTAAAATTTTGGAACGCACTAGGGGTTTTCAATCAAGACGAGACTTGACAACTTCCAGGTGACGAAAACAGCATTGCCGTTTGCGAAACTTCTTCACTTCAGTTTTGCATTTCCACCTGAAGTTGATTATGCCTATCGCTTGTCCTGATCTTTTTGGCCATGTCCTTGACACGAACCGCCGCCTACTCAGTTTCTACGAATCTCGAAACTAAGAATGACTCTACCCGAAACCGAAAGTCGCCAAACCATCACGTATTGCTCGCAAGGAATAAATGCCACACAAACCAGAAGGAAAAGCCGAACAATTTTTTTTTAAATGCACGTATACGCTTTTTAATTAATTTTATGCCTTATGCCATTTCTCTAGCCCAAAAGATTCCGGCGGTCGCGGTCGGGAATCGAACCCACGGTTATGGGCATGGTAGTTTGACAACGCTAGCCACTACGCCACACCTTTATCTGATTTCGAATTGTTTCATTTTGGCTCACAAAAAAAAAAGAAAAATGGGTAGAGTCACGTAAAAATTGTATCGATTTTTCCACATGCTGGTAGCGAGAATTTGAAGCAGTAGTTTCGAAGCAGCCGCGGAATTGCAGCAACCGTATAATCGATTTCTGGGGTCAGAAGAGTGTAAACCGTCGGTATAAACCTTTAGTCGAAAATCAAGTATATATTATTATACATTTATCGGATCGTGATGATCTGACAGTTACCTAGGAGAGAGAGATGAATATAATTGATTTTTTGAGAAGTAAAAAAAAAAAATTGGACTGAGGTTTGACAATGGAGTACAGAAAGGCTTTTGGAGTCCAACATACGTTTAAATAAAACTATTGTTGTTAAGGCTTGCAAACGTTTTCGTCTTCAAGCTTCATCAGGAGGCGACCTGGCAATTTAGTCTAGGATTCTGGCCTAGGTAGGGATTGTTAACATGTACCTGAAACCGTACACCCACGACTCTTTTTTTTTCTCTCGAATGAAAAATTCCTGGGGGGGGGGGATTGAACCCGTAATAGCTGTTATAGCATGACCGGCTTCGTTTAAGAGAATAAGTTAAGGAAAGGTCGATATGGGACCAAAACGTATTTGCGTCTTGCATGACACAAATTCATTAATTGCGACTAGATTAAAAAATTAAAAGTAGTGACTAATTAGCATAGATAAGCGATTGCACAAGGAATGTGCCGACGGTGTTGTGTCTCACTTTATACACCCGGGGATCGAATAAAACATATAACCCGCTCCTGGTATCGAACCCGGGTCAGTCATACCATAAATAAACCCTTTATTTATCGATCCTACGATTACATGTACAGAGTACATGTACAGTACGTGACTTGACTTCAAAATTTTATTTTTTTAGGTTTGGGAATCTGAGAATACAATAAAAGTATTTTTTACAATATAAACAGTTTAACGTTCGATTTTTTTTTGTGGATAAAATCGCATGAATTTTACGTTTTGAAACACCAAAAAATCGGTCTGAAATACATAGAATTCACACGAATGTCAACGCCCTCTGATGGCGTAAGCCGGCGATCAGGCAATCGTCAGTCAGCTGAAAACATGGATTGGGGCATTCAATTTGACAGATTCCCGACAGCAAACGCAGTTTGTAAATAAAAAGAGTCCACAAAATTGCAAAGACGTAATTAACACGCCAGATGTTCTCCGAACCAGCCTGAAATCTGACATTTCTCCCCAATAAACCCCACCCACCACGATCCCTACTTTCCCGACCCCAAAAGCGGCTGCGTTCACCGATTTGTCGTGGACGAAACAGTACAGCGCCCCCCACGGGCAATCCAAGTAAGCCCAAATTTTCAAATTAAATAGATTTCCAGCGCTCCCCGCTAGGAGCGGGCCCAGAGATCTATCCAGGTGAACGCAGCAACCGATGAGTCAGTATCAGACATTCCAGTTTATCATTACTCTAGAAGCACCGCTTTCTCAACGAGAAGCACCGCCGCGCTCCTATCGGGCATCAGCGAAATCGCATGACAATTCAATTGGTCGCAGTGTTTCGTCGAATTGACGTCGGGGGCGCGTAGTGATAAAAACGGGTTACGCTAGTGAGGGCAACATTTCAACCACCGGTCGCGACGACAAATAGTGGGAGAACCGACTACGTCACGGTTGAGAGAAATGATTTTCCGCGGGTCGGACGATATCCCGTTGCTCCAGAAACAGGACTCACCAGATATTTTGTTCGCCGTCGTCATCGTTTTGCTCGTCGAACGATCCTGGAACTCCCTGCTTCACACGATTGGGCGCCATCTTGGAGGCGGACGAAATGTCCCGGATGACGGCTACCGGAACTGGCGATGAGTCATGCCTGATAGCACCGGAAGTGACGGAGCGGGGCGCGGGAGATTTAAATGGCGATGTTCATGGGATCTGTTTCCTACATTTGGTTATAACCTTCTCAATTTTTGTTTGAACCGATTTTAGAAGAAATTTGTAAACTATCAATACCCTCACGAAAAGTATTTTTCAATAAGGACGAAATAATGGTCAAAAATAGATCTGCCATGCCATACTATGACTGAAAGAAGTTTGTTTTATTTGGATCAAATCTGGCAAAAGTTTTTAGGAAGACCATTTCAAAAGTGCAGGGAAATTAATTTTGTTTTAAAGTATGCCAGACAACTTTGGTACTAAAGACTTTTCAAAGAAGAAAAAAGTGTATATTTTGATAAAAATACAATTGCAATTGAATTTTACACGATCTCCGTCATTTTGTTCCACCAACATTTAATTTCATCCGCTAGAAATAGTTACCATGGAACATTTTTCATTGTTACGGTGCCGATTCTAAATAAATGTTCTCGGAAGTCACTTGCTACAGATATAAAATAGTTTCAATCGCAAAAAATTGTAAAAAAGTGGGGAAATTGTTAGCATTTCTCGATGAAAATTATGTTCCAGTTTGAGATTTTGTACCAATTAAATTAATTAATAAGTTTATTCAAAACCAATAAAACCATATTTACTATATATTTTTTTGTTTGCAACCCTTCTCGGCTATCTTCGACTGAGACTGTAGATGGCGCTATTTGCGACACGAAATTGGGGCGGGATGCAAGCAAGAAAATAGGACCAGTGAAAGGGCTGAAAATGGAGCTAGTCAAGTCCGATCATGCATCGCTCGGTCCGCTCGGCTCGAATGTGCCTGAAAACCATTGGGGTGGGGATAGGAGATGGGACATAGTTCGAACAGAAAGTATTCAACCAAATTGGGCCTTTTCACACCATCTTGTTGCGGTGTGGTCTCATGCTTGGGAACAGTAACAAATCCGCGCAAGTCAGTGCGACTCTCTACAACGTCGACAAAGCGTGTAATTTTTCCTGCTCCCAGATATTCGATAAACGAACCGCAAAGTCATTGCCCGTTTACCCGTATTACCTAAAGATGGCGCTACAATATTTGATGTGATTGCGGGTTATTTCATTGCGAAGTATGAAGTTCCCAGCTCTTCACTTTTGTTTTGTTACTGGAAAACAAAACAGGAAAGCTTTTCAATCGATACAGTTGCCAAAAGTGAACGATTCCATTCGGAAAGGTTTTAGGGCAGCCTTTGTGTGACAACGTATGTGACAAGCGTATGTGACAAGCGTATACAACCTCGGTGTGGAATCTGCCGTTAGTGTCCCTACTATCGATAGTTTCCCCTCACCACATTTGCCCATCAGCGAGAGCCGTATAGGTGGCGCGGGGACCTGCGCCGCCATTTTAGTTACGGGGAGTCGTTTTCCCGTCGGAAAAAATCGAGGCCGACCGCCAGCGATCGCCGTTTCTTTCCTCGCGCGAACCGAATGAAGTGCGCGTGAAAACCAGTGTGGGCGATCGGTCTTTACGTTGGCGATCCATCGACTGCCCAACCTCATCAAGGCCGCGTCGAAATATGCGTTAGGTAAGTGGTGAGAAAAAGAAATTTCTGTTGTGTTGCTTTCCCGTGGGAGGAGGTGGGGGAGAGGGTGGATGGCGGTGTGCTGGCAAGTTAGGCCTAACCGTCGGGAAGGGTTTTTAGGGGTTGCGTGCCCTTCCCGGGACTCTTTTCGGGGGTAGGATTGATCATTGGGGCCCTCGCGTTCGAACTAATTTCCCCGGATCGTCACTCGAACCACCCACTAAGCACCAAAAATTCGAACAGATCGGGTTTATGTGGCGAGGTCCTAGAGATTTGCCGATAGCAAAATGGCAGACCGGTTTTGTAGTGGTGTATCGATAGTGGAGCGACCGTTGCCGTCGACGCTGAAACTTTCGACTAGTTGGAGGGCTGCTCGCCTGACTTGCCGATCGATACATCGTCGAATGTCGAATTTGATCGATGATTCTTGTTGGCGATGCATCGTTTACTACGGTTTTTTTTTTACATGAGAGAGAGAGAGGGGGGGGGGGCTTTTACGCCGTTCACACGAAACGATATTTTCCGAATTGGCGTTGAGGCTCGTAGTTTTCATTTTGGGATAAATGTCTCAGTAGGCCAAACGAGGCCAACGCCCAATGTTACGACGCAGCCTTCAGTAATCTGGATTTCGTTGCTTAGCGGGATATGGATTTGTAGGGGTGTTTGTGGGGGTGAGATTTTAACCCAAAACGCATGGGCAAAGAAAAGCGTGCCCCCAAAAACGATCCAAGCGGATTTACTATTTTGCTGGGAATTAATTTCAACGGCGAAACACCCGGCACCCTCTTGTTTTGAGCCGCAACATATTTCACAAAATTCTCTTGATAGTTTTTAACCGCTAGTCGGACAATTCATTTTCGTGCGGAATTCTTACGGTCGACAAAAACATAAAAGTCGTTAACGACCCACACGTTTCTTAATTTCGGGAAACAAGATTTGAGAAATATTGAAAAATCGACCACCAAAGTGGCTCTCAGAGCTTTTCCGTGAGGTGGCGCTAGCCCGAGCGTTGCAAAAATGTACTCAGAATGGCGATGCTCACGGCCATCGCCACCTGGCGAGGAACAATTTCACACTACCCTGCAAAATAGCGTCGGTAGAAGTGGTGGAGCTTGTAGGAGCTTCGGTCGCGATTTGTGTTTCCAATCTCCGGCACCGGGTGGCGCCAGCTGTCCGAAATTATTACCTTTACCTGTGTGTGTAAAAAAATATTGCTCGGAAAGGGGGATATAAAAAAATATAGTGTTCCGTTGAGCGAATTTGTTGGTCCGGAATTTCGAGGCGAAACCAAGCGAACCATGGAATATTCCTGACTCTTACCGGCCCCGTTCGATCGTCCAGAAACAGTAAGCCTAACCGTTTTTCCCTTCTCCCAGTGCGATCGACCCAAGAACGAGAAAATTCCGCCTTTTACATGAGGGAGAGGCCAGGCCCCCTGTTTTTTTAAACGAATTTTCAAAGTCCTTCCAGATGGCCAGCGTCTGCGATCTGGGTTTTAGCGTAGGCGTCTTAGCACGTTGGCCACCTAGCGGCTAAACTGAAATATCGACGCGCCTTCTTCTGGATGGTCCTTTTAAGATGGTGGTGTGCCCGATCCGATGTGTGAAAAATATAGTCTTGCGTACTAACTAAGGGTCTCTCATTTTGGTGAACATAAGGGCCCGTCTGGGGGTTCCCTTAATGTAGTTTAGGAAAGGGCCAACTGCGTTCGTTTGGGCGATTAACCGTCTGTTTCGAACCTCGGTGACCTCACTGGGTGATGTTTTGCTGACGAATTCTTCCAGCTGGTTGTACAGTAGTAGACTAACGCCCTGCTCGGTCCCTGATTTTGGGGGTTTTGGCTCGTCACCAAGCCAGGAATTTGTCGCTCAGGCCTTATTGGGATCGCGAATTTAATTGTTGAGGGGGCTGTTTTTGACTCGGGAACGCTTTCAGCGAGATAAGGTAGTCCGTTAACAAGACGAGTTCGATTCAATGTCGTTTTGGGCCTTGGAGATGTACAGTGTAGTTCGAATATATTTCTGCTTCAAATTGCTGGAATTGGGTATGTAAAATAACTGCCGAAAAATATGTTTTGGGTGGTCTCGTCAAGTTTGTGCGGAAGGCAGCTTGGAAACTACAGGGTGATTCAGCGAAATCTGTACATTTTTACTTGTTCGCCAATCGAATTCTATGTGCAGTTTGGTGCTAGATCGTTGAACTAGCCCGCCTGTGATCGTGTGTTCGATTCCCGGATGAAATCTCCGCATTTTTTAGGCGAGAAAATTGTACGCACATGCCTTTCTTCGGAATGGAAGTAAAGTAAACTCGTGTGACCCGTATCTGTATGTTGTTGGGTTCACCTAAGAGATCCCTATCTTAAGTATGTCGTATAAGCTTGGCAGAATTACCATGTTTCCCTCTTTGGGATGTCTTTGAGACGGATACATTGTATGGAAACTGAAGAGATTAATTGTTTTACACTTACAAGGAAATTCGGTGGTGATTTTGGCCATCCATTTCCAAATGAGCTCAATTTCGATTGTGGTGAATACCGTAGATTCGGTACAGTACATTTTCTTTGTTTCGGCGAAAGCGTCACATTTTTAACGGCGTTACTCCGGTTCTAACAACTCCCATCACCATTCATATTTGAATTCAGGGTTGGCTTATCTGTTTCGTGTAGTGGCTTTGGCCACACCCATGTAGCTTGTTTAATTTATCCTGTCTTTGATGGTCTAGTATTTTTCAGACTTGTGATATGGTTGCCTCCGTTTTAACGGGACTGACTCTAAAATCGACTGAATTGGTTCTGGTCGTAGTCGAAATAGAAAAATACGAAAAGGGGAAGGCCTGGGGATCTTACAGATTTTTAATCTCATCGTTTCAAACATGGTGAAATGTGAAGCGGTTCATAAGGATCGATGTTTGATTGGTTTCAAAATGTGTGATGGTTCGTTTGAAAACAAATGCCCAGGCTTCTGACCTAGGTAGGGATCTTTAATGTGTACCAGAGAACATACAGACACTGGTCCCGTGTATACGATTTTTTTTTGTCCAAATGGTGGTCCGGAGGACTCTGTATAAGCGTTATCGATGAACCAATATCGCGAAGCCTTGCGAAACGCTGACATTTTGTCGTGTTTCGTCACGTTGTTTGTATGACTGTTTGTCGGCCAGTAGATTCGTGCAAAGTCTACGAAACGAACGCAGAACTCTAGTTGGGGTGAAATGTTAGCGGGCAGGCTGCGGTGTACCCCTCCTAGACAACGGATCTGCCTAGACAACGGACTGTGTAATTGACGGTCGCAGCTAGCGCCGGTTTGTAACGAGGGTGGTCCGAAAACTATCAGGATTCTTTTATCCTGCCAAGCTTTAAATAATGGATAGCAGCGATTTTTTTGTGACGATCGTCATCGCTGAAGTGAACAAGAATGTTCTGTACCCATCTAATCGCCTTGAAAGAGTAGATTTAATTCCCGAGTGACAGTTCTGGAATTTTCGCTCACCCCCTTCAGTGGTCTATTCCATCGCCGTCCTCATCTTAAACCGTAAACGGGTTTCTGCGACGCGTTGATGAGGCTATTGTGGGGCCCCTGCTCACGTGGTTATCCCGTTAGGGTCTAGGCTGTCATTAGCCAGGTGTCGGTTTACCAGGTGAATAATGAATGTCCGTCCCGTGACTGTCGAGCTCGTGCACCAACTCTTGGGGAAATTAAATGTCTGACGGCGTTGAGGCTCTAATCAATGGCGAGAGTCGTAGTACTAAATTGTTAAAGTTCTAGAAATATCGTGGGCTTTGATGATTGACATACCATTGACAGAAGTTGTTTGGCTTATGCTGCCAATGAGCCTGACCGCCGCAATTTTCTTGAATTAACGATTTAGAAATGCCGAGACAAACTATGACTAGAATTTTGTGCTCGTCCAGTTCGACACTTGAACCATTACGCCACGGGTTTGTTCCTTTTTTGCAGAAACTGGAGCGATCGTTCATTTTACTGTGCTCAGCACATTTAAACAATTAATGTCTAAAATATTGAACATAGGACTTTTTTCATTTTTTCGTTGCAAATGCTGGTCACGTTACACAAGGTTACGAACACAAGGAACGGGTTCCTTAAAAAACGTAACGAACTCTACACTAATGCCCATCTGGAAATGGATTTTTGCTTCGTGAAACTGATTTCCAGGATAAACCCTGTAGCTAGACTTTGACCCAGCCTCAGGATGCAGACCTGGTCGTTGAATTCGGAATTATTCGCGCGTGTGACCCTGAACGCCGAGATCCTTCTCTGTTTAGACTCACTGTGCTATTTGCTATAGATTCTGCGGTAATTGCATGCGACGCACGTCTCTATTTAAAAATGGAGTCGCGAAAGCTGAGGCATGTTTGCGTTTTTTGACTAGACTGCTTATGCTAATATTTCCCGCCCTCCGCCTGTTTTGTTTATCGAAGGCCGTGTGGTATCTATGTTTTGCGTGGTGGCCTTGCTGGAGCCGTTGGATGATTTGAATGCATGTGGCTCCCTCTGTTTTTTTATTTTTATAAGCGGAACTGTCGGAGTTCAAAAAGTTTCTCTAATCCACCTGGATTAGGGAACTGAATTTTGATCTTCGAAAGTTGTGGGAAAAATCGGGGGAATATCTGGGAAATCTATTTTGGTATTTTACACCCAGAGTTGGGCAAGCTCCTTTTGCACAGGAACTAGTTTCAGTTACCTACTTGGAACTGAGCTTGATACTAGGAGTCTTTCATCCTTTTTGATTTATCCAAAATGATCTTAATACCGTTCTTTTTTTTTTAGTTAACATATTTCCGAAAGAGTTGTTGATTAATGACTTAACTTTTTTTAACAAAAGCACCTGACTGCAATAGTTCCACTAAAAATTGACCTTTGAGGAAAATAGTAAGTCATTTCTTAAATAACCATCCGCTACCACTCGGTTCGTAAGCAGAGAGTCTGGGTTCGAGTCTCCGTCCCGGATGAAATTAATTAGAAAATTGTGGAGGATACGGGCGATTAGGCAAATGGGGTGGGGGAGCCTCAGGGGTGTGGAGAGGGCTCCTGTTGCCTTTGCGCCACATCAGACCGTTTTTCGTTGTTACAGTATTGATAACAGTAAGTACATGCATAAAAAATAGTCACGGTTTGCTACGACTTGTTTTCTGTCATTTTTTGTTTCGTTTTGAAAGTAAGCCTTGATAAAAATATAAATAATAAAGAAAATCTCGTTATGGGATGGCTAAATCGTTTTATAACCAAATGAAATCCTTGTGAGTGCGTCCAAAATCTATTTTTTTCATATTTGTCAAGGACATTACCCACTTTTTTTTTTTTAAATCACCGTAGTGCCTAGTGCACTACAGGATTACTGCACCCTCGTGTCTCTATGGAGATATGTAAGGGGCAGGGAAAGTAAGGGATGGGGATTGGCAGGTGGAATAGCCAGGCTGCAGGATCCACCCCAATGCTCTGAAATTATAAATGTAATGTTTTGTGAAATTGTTATCTAAATTTAAATAAGTACTTCTAAATTTAAGTAAGTACTTCTGTGTAAGGTGATCAAAGTAAACATAAATTCTCGTTGTTTGTTTGTTTGTTTATTAACATAAATAATATATGAATACGTCGATTTCTGCCATCACCCCAATGGGGGTTAATTCAGCCACCTCTTAGCTGTATCGAGATGCTAGCTCATTAATTGAATTTTTAAAACTGCTTTTACGATGCTAGCTCGTAAAAGCAGTTTTAAAAATTCAATTAATTCGTTGGGGAAATGTTGAGCTACATACATGTACACTAAATAGATATTGTAACTTGCACTCCGTAACTGACATATTAAAAGTGTCGACCTATGTGCCTTTATATCACTGATTTAATTAATTTATTTATTTAGTGATTCTCGTTTAAAAAGGTATTAGTTTAGCAATAAAGGAATTTTCAATACAATTTTGCACCAACTGTCAATCTAATTCATGTTACCATACTCGTAGTACACTACGTGTAGCTTTTTAATTGCTGGTACTCGAATGTACCCGAATGTTCGATGTCGAACCTCGCCGCTGGCATTACCAGGTTTATGAACTTGCGATTCAGGCGTATCACACACGAAAGTATCACATGTTGGCATGGCGACACAGTTATTGTCAATTTGAAATTTTTCGTTTCGAGCGCTTGCTCTATGCTGAACATGACTATTCGAAGTACTTTTTTCGAAAACACAATTCGACGTTGAACTTCATGCAACTCCCTCAAGGTGTCGATTCATCAGAACTCAGGTGGTATAGAGCGACGATTTTGTGGTACTACGGCCCCGGGTTCGATTCCCGGAGCGGGCTCTCGTTTACTCAATCATCCCGGAGAACTGGTGAAATTGTTAACATTGCACAGCGTTAAAGCATTATTAGTGGTTCATGTATATCCGAAAAATAAATCACAAAATAAACCCCCAAGGAAGCAAATTTAATTTGTAATATTATTTAAAAAAATGTAAACAATCATTTTGTTTCAATTTCAACTTTTGAAAATGCCAACATAAATGTATATAAACGTAGATTGCTGAATTAAGAACAAGATTTTTTAAAACTCAGCAACTTATGTGCGTCAATAGTAAGCGTTTGCCATCTAATGTTAGTAATGCACGTATTATCCTTGCAACGTCTATGCTGTACCCATGTGATCATGACTAGGCTTTTAGTGAAATGAGATACACATGTGGTCATGATTATGCATCAGTAAAATTAGAATAGTAGACGCTATTTTGGACAAAACATTTTTAACATTTTAACATTGTCTTTCAAATATTAGACTCCAATTTGGTCGTACATAAAATGCATTAAAATGATCTCGTGCACGAACTTTAAAAACAGAGAATGAATATTTAAAAAAAAAAGTGACAACAAACGTAAAAAGATTTTTAACCAACCAATGTTCACAATAGAAAAATATTTGGCTACAGGATGTCCAAAACAGCAGAAACCTTATTCGTGGCCGTCACACCTTTCCAAGGTTAATAAACAACGATTTAGGTATGCGCATAGTTATTCCAGCTCAGCAAGTGACGCTTTACGGTTAGGTTGTCGTCAATTTATGGCGCCATGCCACCTGTTTTGAGCCACACTTTGGGTACTGGTAGAAAATATCGTTAATATACGATCTGGAAACCATGAGATGGGGTAAAAATGTACTTGCAACTCGGATAACACTTCTTCGAAGTAGTAAAAAAAGTGCTTCCCGAGGGTCTCATGAGAGAAGGGTTCGATTTGCCAAAAAAAACTGTGGGGTCGAATCATCGGTGGTGTTGAGGGGGGAGGGGGGGAGGCGTGTCAAGGAAAAAAATATTTAAAAAATGTAATAACTCTAATAAATTCAAAAGGAAGAAGTGCGACCTTTTTAAAAAATTACAATTACAATGATGAAAAAGGAAAGATTCCGGTAAAATTAATTCTTCTGACATTTCAGGTGGGATTGGGATTGGCAGCGGGCATCCGCCCACTGCTGTCACCACCTCTTCTCGAAGGAAGAGGGAGGAATTAACCATCCCTTAGCTTCTGCCTGATCAGCGGCTGTACTGTGAGTACGAGCTTGTTAAGGAAAGGGTGCGGAACAAGTGTGGGGGTTGGATAAATATATGGAAGGAGATAAATAAATGTATTACGCACTGAGAATTTTTGAAAGGCACTCTTACATAAAGAAATAAGGAGAAAGCGGGTGCAGCGAATATTTTCATAAGTGTGTGTGTGACATGTTAGAAGGAAAAGCGCGCGCATTGCAAA
The DNA here is from genome assembly GCA_033995665.1 of Melogona broelemanni. Classification (NCBI taxonomy): domain Eukaryota; kingdom Metazoa; phylum Arthropoda; class Diplopoda; order Chordeumatida; family Chordeumatidae; genus Melogona; species Melogona broelemanni. Next base: position 106 of record JAUJYS010001722.1, on the reverse strand, counting down.
AATTTTCAATTTGTGACATATTTTAGTCAAGATGTTTGATGGTGGCATGTATTTTGCGAATGCAGGACAATGATGTGCCCGATGTGGGAGTCATGGATCTCGGTTA
>JAUJYS010001721.1:0-16570 GCA_033995665.1 Melogona broelemanni | reverse complement strand
GGGACCGTAGGCTCATGAGCCATCGGTTAGTACGCTTCCCAGCAGCGGGATTACAGGAATGCGCCACCGCTCCCATCTATTTAATCCCAGTATGTTATAAATAATTAAGTTGATTAAATAGATAAACAATTTATTTGGTTAGTAGTTGAATAAAAGAAATTCCTGATTGGCAAATGTGTATAATCTGTTTTAAATTCTATGTTATAGATTCCTTACTAGAAGTGGGGTTAAATATATATTTTTTCAATTTTGCTTTTCTAAGATTTCCCTGAAGGACTTTCGCTTCAGTTTCAAGTTCAAGGAGGCCTGCAAGAAAGATGTGCTGGATTACTGCAAGAACGTTCGAACAAAGTATGTTTGGCCGAAGTTTTTTTGGTTTTTATCTTGCGCTGGAATAAACATGACAGTTCAACAATTAATTAATTTTGCTTTAGGTCTGAGGTGGTGACATGTCTGAGCACTATAGTGCGCAACGACACACTGGCCGAGCTCAAGCACAAGGTTTCCAGGGAGTGCCGGCAACAACTAAGAGTAGAGCTACTGCAGAGGGTAAATAAAATAACCAGCGTCACGCATAATCAATTTTGTTGGATTTAAATCTCGGGCATATGGATTTTCTACAAGGAGATTTTCAATTTGTAAATAAAATTTGGAGCATCAGGAAGCTCGTTTAATATAGTTTTTGGGTCAACAGAAAATATAAGCAGCCGATGATTCTTTTTTATCATTTTTATTTGTAGAACGAGGATATCAAATTGGATCCGAAACTGGACGAGGCCTGCGAGGAAGATCGCCAGAAGTTTTGCGTCGGAATCAGTCACGGAAACACAATGGTTAGTTGAATTGCGTGACCCCGCGAAATTAATCTATCTGGCGTGTTCCTTTATTTTATCTTATTAAGGGATTGATTGATTTTTTGCGCAGGTTCTGGAGTGCCTGAAAGACCACCAGAAAATGTTGAGCCCCAAATGCCGCCACCGAATCTTCAACCGTCAGAAAGAGGAGTTGTCCGACAGCGGGGTGGATTACGCGCTCATGGCGGCCTGCAAGCGAATGATTAAGGTGTTCTGTGATAACGATGCGGCCGATGCCTTGGCATGTCTCAAGGTAAACAAACGTTCCTATTTTTTTATTCATTGTAATTGTACCATGGTCTCAACGTTTCGTACAGTACGTCCCGTCTGTGGTTATGGCAGCAGGCTGCTGGGCGGATGGTTTCGGATTCGATTCCCGGCGCAGGGTCTCGTTTATTCAATTCTGGGTTATCTCTGTTTTGTTTTCGCGAAATCCTGTAATCGTAACTCGATACTGACGCCATACATAAGTACCGCTACGTATTTGATGATTAATTTCCAAATTGGTATTTCGTTTTCCAGGACAACAAACAGGACCCCAAATTCGAGCCCAAGTGCCGTTCCATGGTGCTGAAGCGCATGGCCCAGCGCAACACCGACTACCGACTCAACCCCAGCTTGCGCAAATCGTGCTCGCTGGACATTCAAAAGTTCTGCGCCAAGGTCATCAACCAGCAGCCGGGCGACGTTAGCGACGAGTCGTACGAGGGTCGAGTGGTGGAGTGTCTCAAGGAGAAGTTCCAGGCCAATCGATTGCGGCCGGCCTGCGAGGTGGAGATTGGCAAGGTGGTTAAGGAGGCGCAGCTGGACTACCACCAGGATCCCATCCTAGCCGACGCCTGTAAAAGCGAGGTAAGAAAAATATGGCCAAGTCGCGACTCTCCTCATGTTGCCCAATCGATAGCGACTGCGGTGCGGCGGTCCCGGGTTCGATTCCCGGTGGCTGCTCTCTCTCGTTTATTCAATTCCAGGCAGTGTTGGGTTCGTTCCTTTTCAAAAGGACCCCGTTCCTGTTCCCGTTCCTCCTAAGACAAAAGGAACCAGTTACTGTTCCAGTTCCTAAAACGTTCCTAGGAATGGAACTTTTCTGTTCTGTTCCTACCCGAGACTGATTCCAGGGTACTGGTGAAAATGTACCAGTCACCCTGCAGTACAGTGATTAGGTTTAAAAAATTAAAAAATATATTCTTTGAACGGTGAAACTATTTGCCATATTGATATGGGACTCATAATATTGCAAATGAGAACCTAAACAAGACGCTAAAGCCACCTAGTGCGTTTTGGATCTCCAATTCGGAATGGAGTAAAAGTAATTTATGGGTATTTCTGTTTTTCTAGATCGCCAAGCTGTGTTCGGAAGAAGGCGTTTCCGACGCTGACGGACTGGGCCAGATCGAAGAGTGTCTGAAAATCCACTTTCAAAACAACAAGATCGACAACCCACAATGCCGAATGGTCAGTTTACTTTCACGGACTTTTAACTCAAGTGTAGAGCTCAAATTAATTTACGTTTCGTACCGCGCATTTTAGAGGCATTAGGCCAGTTCAAAAATGCTGCATTACGTTACTGTGTAACGGTATTTTTAATTAAATATTTTCAGACAAAATTTAAAGTTAACCTAATTATTCTCCGTTATAATTTCAGCAAGTGGCGAAGCTAATCCACGAAGGATCCGCTGACATTCACGTGGACCCCGTTCTGTTTAAAGCGTGCGCCCTGGATGACCGCCACTTCTGCAACACGATACCACCCGGACACGGAAAACGTGAGTGGTCACACCGCCTAATTTTTTGATCCTTTGTGGAGTGGATTGAGTCATTTTTTTGTTGTTTTTAATGGTTTGGCTTTTTGGTTTTCCAATATTGTGCCGTCATTTATGCGCCATTCGTCGTCTCATTGCAGATATCAAGTGCCTTCTGGATATATCTCACTCCAACAAGGGTGCACTGCTGCAGGAGGATTGTCGACTCATGCTGAATAAACGGGTGGAGATGTACGAGTTGGCTGCCAAGGTTCGTGTTAATTGAAACAAAACTGGGGATAATCGGCGTTTATTGGCATCACTGTCGTTGTCATTCCTTTTAATCATTCGGAAGTTAGAATAATGTTGTTTTTTTTGTTTTCGTTTTATTATATTTTAATTTGACATCACTGTCTTTGTTAATATCAAAATAAAGTGCGTTTGGTGGGATTTTTGATAAACTGGGGTTTTTACTAGCCGTGTGGCTATTACGGAGCTGTGTGGCCCGGTAATTTTTAAAAGTTTTAAATTTCCCGCCCGCAAAATTACGAAGGTCTCTTCCGGGAATTGAACCCGCGTCATGGTCTAATCACAACGCCATCTATGCGTCTAATAACCGTGCGTAACCACCTTTGATTTTACTCAAAGTCTGTAAACCTGAACCATCTCGTTTTCATTTTTCCACCGTGGCCACCAGGTGGCGCCACCCGAAAGCATGGAAGACATCGTGCTGCAAGTGGTGAGTTCGCCGGCCCGAAACTACTTCATCCTCATCAGCATCGCCATCGTGGGCTGTATCTTCATCGGCGGTCTGTTCTGCGGCCGCGTCACCAAACGCATGCACTACGACATGAAGAGAAAATGAGTGACTGGTGGACACACGATAGACGTTCGCTGGTGACGCGTCTATTTTTTGTTCGAAAGGGGCGGCGAGACCCGGACCCGGCGGCGCGGCGCGTCTCGGGGGTGCACGGGCACACACTAGGGGGAAGAGATGTCGAAGACATACCCTCCTCGGCGAGAATATTTTCTTTTTTAAATTGTGCCAATCCCCACCCTTCACAACCTTTCCAATCACTCCTTTATCCTCGTCGAACGATCTGTCTCCACCGCTCGCGCCGCCGAATCTCTATCCACCACCACTACCTTTCCACTCCTCCCCAACCTCGTGAAAATCATAAACCAAAATACAACCTACACCATCACAGCCACCACAATCATCAATGTAGATTGTAAACATTTTGGAAGGAACGTGTTTCGCTAAACCGTAGAACGCGACAGATAACAAAACAGCTCGTGTATTTTTGTTGGCCACTGTCCTTTTTTTTATCACGTCCGTTGTTTTTTTGCTGAAACGCGCTGACGTGACGACGATGATCTGGTCTGGAGCGAAACCGTTTGTTTTTGGTTCGTCCGGAATGAAAATTCTCAGCGCGCTTTTCGAGTGTGTTTTTGGTTGTCCTTCGTATGGATGATGGATGGGTGGGAGGGAAGTGGAGTTTGTCTGGCGAGTCATTTTTGGTAAGAAATTGTTCTTACGTCGGCGGCCGTATTCCCGGAGAGTTTGGTCGGTGAGAATTTTCACACCCGAGTTATGTTGGTCTGGTGCACAACTCTCTCAAAGTTATTAAGTTTTCTACTTCTTTCGGGGTCAATGTTGGGATAAAAAAAATTACAGATACTCGCCAGATAGTGTGCACCAGTCTAGTAGGATACCAGCCAATCTGCACCCTTCAACTCTTTGATTTGGTTGAATAGTGACCTCGCCTTCGAACAAGCTTCAGGAATACGGCCGCATTTTATCACCAGTGTTACGAACGCCAATTTGCAGACCACCCCATGATGATTGCAATTACAGATCCTTTTGGACGTACCGCACTAATCGCTTTAGTTTTAAGGCACGGAAAGCGATTATCATATTTTGGGGGTGTTAAATATGGCGGATGCTTATATACATCTGTATATGTCAAGTTGAACGTCGTGACAGCAAACCTTAGCAGATTTGACAATGTTTTCTGCTGCCCTACTCGATAGATATAAATGGGTATGTCTAGAACCTGGGAGGATCGAACGTTTACAAAATTATTTTGATATTGTGGTTTAATATCTACCGGAATCGTGTCTCGCACATTTGTTTTGAATTTTTATGGATTTTTAAATTTGTGTCTGTGCTAGCCAATCATAACATAATTTAAGCAGACTCAATGTGACATTTTCGTAATTTGCCTTAATTGGAGATATTTGGTGGATTTGTCATTAGAACCATTATGAGCATTGCTGCCTCAAAGCCTGGTAACCGTAAGACAATTTATTCACCTGTTCAAGCGATTAAAAATATTTGAAATGCGGTGAAACAAATTGTCTCGTAGGCCAGTGTAACCGATCACACCAACATAAGGAAAAATAAATCCGTCTAAGCATTAAAAAAACAATATACGAGAGGGTAAATGAAAAAGTAATATCCGTTTCCTTCATAAATCATTTCTATGCGAACTGGATACTGCTAAATTTCCATGTAATAGCCATGAAATTAGGTTCAATCAGATAGCCGTGAAATTTTGCTTAAAAATGCATAATTCCTTATTTTTCTACGATTTTGCTTCAAAATTTAAAGAGTTGTTTATTAAACCTAGCCGATTGGGATGCGAGCCGCGAGTTCTAACCACAATCTAATTCAGGGTGATTAGAATCTAGTCTTGAATGTCTAATCTGCGCGGCCAATTGTCCGTTTTTCAGCCAATCATCCGCGGGTTATAGATCGAAAATGCCTACAGATTTTTACGGTGAAGCTCATTAATTCGTTCGTGCTAGCTGTCCTTTTTAGTCTGAATTTTCTTTTATGCCAATAGTTGTTTTTTTTCCAAATCCAACGTACCAAAATATACTGTTTGTAACTGCGAGATTAGAAATACGAAATTGAGCTAAGTGGGTTGACCAAATTGGCAATTGGCCTTGTGTTTGCTTTGAGGAAATGAGTAGGGGGGAAAATGGGTTATGAAAATAGTAGCAGTTGCATAGATAACGTTCGCAGATTCTCAGAGTACGGTAGTGCAATGAAATTGATCGGAGGCACATTCTTTCGTTTTATTTACGTTTTTCAACTTGACGTTGTATGTGAATTGAAAATTCGTGACAATTATTTCAGTGCTTGGAGATTTGTTGTGACGACGAATGTCTACTATAATGTTTGAAATATTCATGTTACGGTACTCGTATGAATATCTATTAAAAAAAGAAATCAGTTTATATACAAGCAGCAAGCCATCTTTTCACTGCACAATTATTTTGTCAAAAGAGGACGAGTCTTTGATGTGATAAAAAATAACGTTGTATCTACATGGTCATGTTGGTGATTTATTTATTGATATTATGAGATTTCGATAAATGCTGTTGCATGTATAAATGTTAATTTTTTATCGATAATTTTTGATATTCGATAACTATTATAAATTATTTAAGATAACGGTCTTCAGCATGAAAGGTGTCTTGTAAGTCTATGAAAGATTTAGAATTTCTTATATTATTTTAAAGATTTGGGTCTCCCAAAGAACAGATGTGTGTTGTATTAATGTTCTAAAAAACTTTAGCTTTAGTTTAAAAAAAAAACGTAGCACGTGTCTATGCCGCCCTAGCTTGGCCAACTACACATTTGTGCGCAGTTAACCATGTTTGGAAATATTCCCAGTCTTAGCTTATTTATTTTGTTAGTTAAATGCATACCGACCATAGTAACACGTATTATTTCGTGTCGTCAAAAAATGTTGGGGAAACACGTTTCGCGCTCCCTATTTTAAAATCTCGTGACTCTAGCGCCCCTAGCGGAAAATGCTTAGAGCTTATTTTGGAACACTCGCGAGTTTGTAATACTATCCGCCACGTGGAGACAGCGAATTTAATAAATTGACGCGAATACCTTTCCGGTTGACGACGCTTTGTTCAATTTGTGATTGGCTAGCAATTATTTGTTGGACCGACAGTTGCGCCAACAAAAAATGTTGTGGGAAATGTCAGACATGAATTTTGGCATTTTACGTTGGTCCGGTGGATGGAATAGTCATTCTTTTGTCGGTAGTTTTTATTTTAAGAAAATTTATTCGGTCGATGTTTTCGCGTTATGTTCATTTTGTTTGGTTGTTCGGATGCGAGTTTTCGGCGATTAGATATTGACGGTAAATATATTAGACTGTTATTAGTTAAAAGACTATTTTGCAATATGTTTTTTATGAGCTTAAAATTTTGTTTAAATGTGGTTTTGGTTTCGAGCATTATTTTGAAGCCTATTAATCTTTTGTATTAAGACGCCATATGTGTTTACTTGGCTCGGCGAATTATTTTTGGGGGTCGATCAAGGTCAAATTTACGGCTTTTTAAATACACGTAGGAAAGTATTGCGTTTATTTTTGGATTGTTTGGATTTATGATTGGATTGGTTCGGCGAATTATTTTTGGGGGTCGACCAAGGTCAAATTTATGGCCTTTTAAATACACGTTGGAAAGTATTGCGTTTATCGGGCAGAGGGAACGATATAAGCTGCAGTTGCAGTTAAGAATTTGTCATGAAAAACTCGCAACTTTTAGTGAATTTCGGGTCGTGCGCGCGCAATCCAATGTGGAATATTAATAGTTAAACTAGGATTGTGGATTGCTGGTATTCGCGACTGATTATTGTTACAGATAATTAAGAATGTACAATGTATATTCTAAATACGTGATCCGTTTAATTTCAGTCTGAGGTCTGGGTTTTTTTTTTGTTTGTTTGTTGGGGTGGGTGTCATAGCTGATTGATTACGTTTGTTATTTGCTAAACATTTAAAAAAACACAATTTTTTTGCCATAAAATGCATTTGCCTTTGTAAAAGAAATAATTATTTTTTTTTTGCTTTGGGAAAAAGTTTGGTCTAGGAAATAAAATTTAAATTTTGGCGTAGTATTAAATTTTCAAATGTCTAGATCACATTTTCGTAATGACTTTCTCAACAATTTGATTATGAAATAATTAAGATCAATTCCATATAAATTACGTATAGCGTTTTGTGAAAAAACAAAACTAGGGCATTTGTAGAAAGATAATTCTGACATTTTTACGTTCGCATTCAGACATGTGCATGAGTAACACTCTTTAGGGTTTGATAGTGCTTAAAGCAAAATTAGCATACACTCTTAATGATTCTTACATGCATTTAAATAGCAGAGATAAAATTACACTTCGTAATGTTTTATGAAGGAAGAGGCCATTTCTCGGGTTAAAAACAAAACTTATCTGCTTTTCATGAGTAGCTTTAGGCGTTTCGGTGGTTTTCTACCATACTTTGTGTGACCGGGTTGCTTGTATCGATGGAACAATAGATGGTGCAGGGTTCACGTTTGTTTAATTTTAAAGTTGGCATCTTAGTTTAAATTTTTTTTTTAAACTTATATATTTTTTTGGATGGAATTGGAGACGTTTAATTAGTACCTTTTACCGTCCCTCATAGTTTGTCACCGTCCCTCATAGTTTGTGGCTAGGCACAGGCTAAGGGACGGTTAACTCCCCCCTTTAGGGGATGAAGACGGAGGGGCGGATGCCCCCCGTCAATCCAAATCCAAAAATCCAAATCCAAATTGTGTTTCTAGGTACATGGTTTTAAATTAATTTTAATTTCCTAAATCAAACAAAAACTGTAGATTGAAATTTCTTGCACAATTAGGGGCAAAATTCACCCCCCCCCGTGTAATTAATTTACAAGTATCTCCACCTATTATAATAACGCAAGGGGGCGAACGTCAAAACTGGTTTTGCCCCGTATCGATAGTGTTTAAGCATCCTTTTTAACAATCCAATTCGCTACGCAGGTTGTTTTGTCACTCGAGTCATCTCTGGATCCCGATCATCGATTCCCAGACACTGACAGACTTTAAGGGAGCAGGAGCCACCCGAGTTTCTTGGCAGAATTCAGAGGCGGTTTGCCATTGCTTTGCCCCCCGAGACTACACCGGGAATTGGACCCAGATTCCGCTCACCCCTCGGCCAGATCGGTTGGATAAATGATATTTGTCGCAGTTCGTGAAGTCTGGTGAGTTTATCGTCTTTTCTTGTTATTAATCTGGGGTTTTTGTGGATCGGAAATTATTTAAATTTAGTTATATAAATTCGTGGCGAAGGGATAAATTGAAGGGATAAAATAAATTGAATTGAAACGCGTAATGTTAGCAAAGTGATTAAATTGGGCAATTGTTTATGGCGGGAAATTTCTACGCGCTATATTTGTCTTGATATTGATGTTTGTGCTTGCCAATTACTTTTAACAGTGTAATACCTTATTAAAATGAATTAAAAAAAAAAAAAAAAATACCACGGAGATTGTGGTTCACGAACCTTTTGAATTGGCAAATTGTTGGTGAAAGGTGACGAAGCTATGATCAGTCAATTTGGTGTTTTTTCTCAGTTCAATCGAGTCAGATCAATATTCTATTTTTAAAATGAGTTGTCCAGCAAGATATTTAGAGTAAAGCTAAAAATAGGTTGTAACCTAGACCCAGTGTTGGGTTCGTTCCTTTTTAAAAGGAACCAGTTTCCGTTCCTCAAAAATAAAAAGGAACCTAGGCGTTCCTCCGTTCCTCAAAAAAGTAACCAGTTCCTAGGAACGGGAACGTTCCGTTCCTACCCAACACTGTGTTGGGTTCATTCCTTTCGAAAAGGAACCAGTTCCCGTTCCTCGAAAATAAAAAGGAACTTAGGCGTTCCTCCATTCCTCAAAAAAGTACCCAGTTCCTAGGAGCGGGAACTTACATTTCCGTTTCTACCAAACACTGCTTAGACCATTTAGAAAAAGATAACTGCAACTTTAAAACGTTATGAAAACGGACTAAACACGCGAAAAAAGAGTATTTGAGAAATAAAATGAGTTAAACTTAAAATACAATTTACTTGTGATGTTGGGTGAAAATTGTACAAATAACTTAAAATAACAATAACATAAATATATGGATTCAGTTGACGACGTTGAGGGCCGCGAATAGATACAGAAACATTCCGAAACGACGTTTTTCGTAAAAAAGCATTGACAAGGAGAAGATCCTCAACGAAGTGCCTGAGCAGGGTTATCGCGCCTGCTTATATACCGAATCATGGGAGGGGGAGGGGCGGGGGTGGTGCATTTAATTTGTGGGATGAACGGTTTACAGTAACGGCAAAAAGGGCCCATCAACATTGTCGACATGTATGTATATGTTAACAATTTGTAAAATTTTCACCTAACATCACAAGTATTTTGTATTTTAAGTTTAACTCGTTTTGTTTTCTCTAATCCTCGTTTTTCGTGTTTTAGTCGGTTTTCATAACGTTTTAAAGTTGCAGTCATCGTTTCCTTAATGGTCTAGGTTACAACCTATTTTTAGTTTTGTTCATCAAACGGATCCTAGCATTTTTTCTCGATATTTAGAGTAATAGTTCATATTTTTATTGTTGCTGTTGGGCTTGAAAGAAATGGTAATTTCTTTGTTCGTTAAAATTTGTGCTCGTGGATATTTTAAGTCATTGATCTTCTGTGGACCCTGAGGCGACACAATCTTATGTTAAGGCCCATGCTTGTGGTCGGTTCTTGTGTTAAAAATTTTCTATGCTATATTGTTATATTTGAAACTGAATTTATAAAAGCGTTGCTCAAAGAATTTATTTTATTAATATCAAAGTTATTATTATCAAAGGCATTAAAAAATGAAGCATTATGCCAGATTAAGCATAATAAATATAATAATCACAATGATATCCATAAGCTAGCATGTCTTTTGAATTAAATTTTGTTGACTTACAAAATGGCAATACTAATTTGTTGTTCGAAATTTTTTTCCAGGTTGGATTTTGTCAAAGATCGATCTAAAGGGAGATTTTCTTGCTAATATTGACCTAAGGAAATTAAACCTAAAGACCTAAGGTACTATTCTTTCTGTTGGATAGTGCATATGTTAATTGCCAGAATACAATGCAGTTGTGAAGTAAAAATAAGACTGAAATTTGAAATGACTTTTTTTAATGTGGAAGGGCTAAGAATCTGTATTTGTTACAGCTTAGAAATTGCTTAAAATTAGGGCTGAATTCAGTGGCAAATATGAGTGAGTTGGGAGGTTGGTTTTGTTTTCTAAATAATTTTATTGCTTGTGCGCGACAATTACCTGTCATCATAGTCAAGCATAGATAAAACCATAATATGGAATAAAAAATTAAGCTAAATTGCCCCAGACACGATGAAAAGTTTATTAAATCATAAATATATATAAAATATATAAAATGAAAACATTGGTGTTGGGAGAGGGTGAATGTTGACAAATTGAATAAGTAAACAGTATTTGCAAAAGGGGGTGACTAACAAGCGTATGTCAAAGTACATTTTCAATTTTTTGACGCTTCTGGGTTCAGGCTTTAGGCTTTTATATTTCATTTTTCTAAGCTTTACTTGCGATTTACAAATAAATATATGGCGTCTGCAATTTGATGTGAAAGTAGGGGAAATGGATTTTCCGTTGAACTGTGTAAATTAGTTTTCAGGGTACTATTAAAAATAAGCCATCCACAATCTCATTAGTTAAATCATTCACTAGAAAGAGGCGCAGATGAAATATTAAGTTTCACAAAACGATACGAATGAGTGACGCGAAAATTTAGTGTTGGTAACTAACTTCAAATTCTGTGAAATATTTCAAAACATTTCGCTTAATTTGTATTTGAATTTGTTTGAAATACCGTGCTGCAATTTGTTTTTATCCGTGGCAACGCTAGAATTTGTATGAATACTAATTTCTGTTTGTTTTATTTGTCGTAAACAAATCTAAGATTTAATAAAAATAAATCTTTACTATTAGGAGTTGAATTTTGTTGAATCGTTATTTGTATAAATTTGTCATTTATGAAATAAGTGTTTTTGGTTCCAGAACATAAATTCATTTTGGTTAAGAGTATCTGCTAATTATTAGTTAAATTTTGTTGAATCGTTATTTGTATAAATTTGTCATTGGTTCAGAGTATCTGCTAATTATTAGTTTTTTATTTACTATAATGCAAGTACAATTTCTTTTATATAGTTTATCACACTGCAATATGTTCATCTCTATCCAAACAAAATTATTTATAAGTTGCTAGGATATTTGGTTTCTAAACGAAAAATATGGAAAATTTAGCTAAGTCCAACCAAAAATACCGGAAAATTGAAAAACAGAAGCTGGACTTAGGGCGATTTTTTTAGTACCCATTTTTGATGAATCAAAGAGCGACCGGAGATTTGTTTCTTTTTTTTGTTATTGTAAAAGTGCAAAATCAAATACAAAAAATTATCTTTTAAACATTTATTTAACTTCACTATACAGTCATAGGTGTATGTACAGCAAACAATTGGTTCAATGATGCTGCCCTGGTCATTCGTCGTAGGTGAAACAAATCTGGTTTCTCTCTGGATCTTCACAGCCAACAATTGTTCCAATGATGTTGCCCTGTAAATAATATAATTAATATTAATTCACATTATTCAAATACGCGACATATGACAAAACAAATTTCAGGCAGGAATTTCAAAGTAATTGTGCTTTCTGTGAAGCAGAAAAATTATTTGAAGTTGCCTAAAAATGACATGAGATTTTTTTAGCTTATATTAATTATATATCACTACAAGATGGCGTCTTAAATTCCAAGTTTGCTTCTAAATGTCTAACTACATTGATGTTTTTTTTCAAATGTCATTTATTGATGCTTTCACTAGTCCAATAAAACATTTACATTCTGATTCATTCAATTTAATACCTTAAACGTTTCCATTACATCTAGTTTCCCTCTCGATCCACTGATTGAAATGCTTAAACACGAGCAGTTGGCTTAATCGGATCCAGCCTGGGTGTGGCCAGTAATCTTCCCCCTTTCGCTGTAACAGTGGTTTATTCAGCTGCATGTCACCTGAAAAAAAAAAGAAAAAAATAGAATTATTATTCAACCAATCTACCGTACCAATGATTATAAATTCATTTAGCTTTTGTAATCAGACAACTGCACTCAACATGCCATTAAATTAAAGCAGCATTCTAGTATATCTCATTTTTTTGGGGGAAGGGGGAAGGGGGATGGCCTATAGCGGGGGACTGGAATAATGTGTTATTTTTTAGTAAGGAGATTCTGTACCCTTCGTGTTGCTTAGACAATATATAAAGGGGACAATACACACTGAGCTAGACGGATCGTACTGTATATCCCTGCTAGACAAATTCCCCACATTTTGCACCAGCCAAGGCACCTAGGATTCCTGGAGAGCTAGATGAACAGCTCCAAGTTTGGGTAATCCTGTTAGAAATCACAGAATCAGTAAACACACGGAGTCTGATTTGCCGGGGGGTTCGCCGACCCCCCTAATATCGTGCATTTACGGTGCATTTGACCGACCATGGGAAGGGGCGGGGGATAGGTTTTCAATTTTCTAGAGTGCGGCGCTGCACGCTTATCGCTCTTTTAATAAAGATGTTCCTTTAAAAAATATCGCGGTGCTGCGCGCTCTATCTCCTTTCATTATCTCATTTCATTATAAAAAATCGTGGCATTGTGCGCCCTCTTTTTAAATAGTCAGTTTCATTATCTTAAAAAATCGTGGCGCTGCTCGTTTCCTCTCCTTAAATATAGGCATTACCTTAACAACGCGCCCTCTCCTTACCCAACGCAATTTCATTTTTTTGTTAAATTACGGCACTGCGCGCTCTATTCTTTAATATCGATGTTCCATCTTTTAAAAAATCGCGGCGCTGCGCTCGGTCTTTCCTAACCTATAAAGAGTATTGTTTTTTTTTTCTTGGCAAAATCGGGCAGTGCTGGGAAGGAACGTGAGGTAATGTTCAGTTTTCAGGAACTGGAATGGGTGTCCATTTGGCGTCATCGTGAAGTGACCACAATCCGCTTTCTAATTTTTAAATATTTTTAATCTAAGGAACGAAGAACGAACGGATAAGTTTAATGTTCCTTTCGGAACTAGGAGGCTTCTAATTTTTGTAGGAGCTGGAACAGCTTCCTTTTCAAAAAGTAACAAACTCAACAAAGAACATTAATTGTAAAGTTCGAGGTCAAGAGTTATATCTTACCCAAAAGGCACCAGCCCAAACAATCCATTTAATAGTATTCGACGTCGAGCCCAGTTTCGACACTAGTCTCCCTACGAGCGATCCATTTTCCTGAAATTGAAAAACACAGTTACACAAAATAACCACATGGGAAGAAACCTATCAATTATAAATGAGCTCTGCGATAAGTTAATCGAGCTGGTTTCACGTATGTCTATCCCGGAAGGATCAACCCAGAAACAAATGAGCCACGGTGCCCAATTATTATTGAGGGGCACTCGCCATAAATGATCAAACGAGGGTAATTCATGCATTCTGAACGTGAAAATGTCTAAATTGTCTTTATACAGTGCCCAAGTTTTGTTTTGTAACAAATCGCTATACGCAATTTATATTCAGTTATTCTTTATTAATTTCACAATCAAATTGGTTAGAAAGTCATTACGAAAATGTGATGGTAAGACATTTGAAAATAAAATACTAAGCGAAAAATAAAATTTGTTCCCCTGACCAAAATTTAATTTTTCCTTACGCAAAAAAATAACGATTTTTTTTTTAAGTCGGCAAATGCATTTTCTGGCCAAAAACTAATTGTTCAAATATATTTTTTTCCCCTTAAAATATTCAACAAGTAAAAAACGTGATTAGTGAGACGTGACCCCGAGACCTTCGCCTGAAATTGAACTCACGATTATCGATTTAAAATATACGTTATAATACCAGTAATCCAAAATCCTAGTTTAAAATTAACTATTAATATTCCGCGTTTGACTGCGGGCGCACGACCAGCAATTTACTAAAATTTATGTGTTTTCCATTACAAATTCGAAACTACAACTTGCAATTTTACATCGTTCAGTATGCCTGATAAAAGCAATATTTTACTACATGTATTTAAAAAGCCATGCAAGACCAACAATGACCTTGGTTGACCCCCAAAACTAATTCGCCGAAGCCATGTAACACAAATATGGCGTCTTAATATAAAAGATTAATAGGCTTCAAAATAATGCTCTAAGCCAAAACAACATTTTAACAAAATTTGAAGCTCATAGAAATCATATTGTAAAATAGCCTTAAAATTAAGTACAGACGAATATAATTACCGTAAATATCTAATCGCCAAAAAACTCGCAGCCGAACGCCGAAACATCCAAAGAAACATCAAACGCGAAAACACCAACCGAATAAATTTTCGTAGAATAAAAACCACCGACCGAGACCGACGAAAAGAAGACTAATCCATCCACAGGAGCAACGTAAAATGCTAAAATTCGTACCTGTCATTTCCGACAACATCTTCGTTGGCGCTGCTGTCGGTCCAACAAAAAATTGCTAGCCAATCACAACTTCAACAAAGCATCGTCAACAGATTAAATTCACTGTCTCCACGTGGCGGATAGTAGTACAAACTCACGAGTGATCGAAAACAAGTTCTAAACAATTTCTGCTAGGGGCGCTAGAGTCGTGAGATTTTAAAATAGTGAGCGCGAAAAGGGTTTCCTCAAACGTTTTTTGAGGACCCCGAAATAACACGTTGTATTCATCAATTTTTTTTGCGCTAAATTATTTTTCTAGCATTTCTGCTTTCGCTTGTAGCATGCATTGATCTTTTTTGGCCTCCTATAAAATAGAACATTTTGATTGTATTAGTGAAATAATGTTGGTATATATTAAATTATTTAAAGAATACGTTGATTTGTAAATGCACAGCATTCATCTTTATCTTATACTATAAATAAATAAATCACCACAATGACCGTATAGATACAATATTATTTTTATCACATCAAACACTCGCTCTCTCTTGACAAAATAATTGTGCAGTGAAAGACGGCTTGCCGCATGTATATAAACTGATTTCTTTTTTAATAGATAGTCATACGAGTACCGTAACATTATAGTAGACATTCGTCGTCACAACAAATCTCCAAGCACTGAAATAATTGTCACAAATTTTCAATTCACATACAACGTCAAGTTGAAAAAAGTAAATAAAACGAAATAATGTGCCTACGATTAATTGCATTGCACTATCGTACTATGGGAATCTGCGAACGTTATCTATACAACTGCTACTATTTTTATAACCCATTTCCCTCCAACTTAAGGTTGCAAATTAGGTTAACCCACCTAACTCAATTTCGTATTGATAAACTCGCGATCTGTTATCTAAATTTATTATTATTTTATTCCTGGTCACTGTAGTGAATATCACTACAAGAGATTATGTACCCTTCGTGTTGCTTAATCAATATGTGAAGGGAGCATTTTCATCAGTACTCCAGGATCGAATAAACGAGAGAGCCTGCGCCGGGAATCGAACCCGCCCGCACCGCAGTCTGTTGCAATATACCGACTGGGCTAGACGGATTGATCATCTCCAATCAAAATTTTGGAATGTCCACTGTTGTGACGTGAGCATTTCTTGTGCTGGTTGACATGGTGCCAGGACCAGAGACGGCGATGTGGCCGTTTGGGGTAAATCCAGACAGAGCCCACTCTGATCGTGGATGATATGTTGAGCCTAAAACAGAACAGAAGATATTTTTATTATTTAAGTCAAATGACCAAAGAAGTCCATTTTTGCTGCCCCCAAACAGTATTCATAAACTTCACCAAAAGCTGAGAAATGGACCAAGAAGATTGATTAAATGAAACGAAGTAGAAAGTGGTAAAGCACATAACACTGCTACCATATACAATCGAGAACCTTTCATAGTTCCAATCATTTCTTATTAACAATTTTTCTTATTAAAATCTTATAATTATAATAAATAAAATCTTATAAAAATAAAATTTTATGAAAATTTCGTATCAATCGATTTAATTCGGGTCAATTCGTATAGATATCGACATTTAGACAATAAATATGTAATCAGCACCTCCTCATTAATCAGAAAAAACAAT
>JAUJYS010001720.1:0-16573 GCA_033995665.1 Melogona broelemanni | reverse complement strand
CAAGCCTATTACGTATAATTAGAGCAACTCTGAGCAGTTGTATATTACTGAAACGTTCAGAATAAATGCTTAATGAACGAGAAATTGCATGGAAATCTACTAAACAAAATAAATACCAGTAAAGCATTTAAATAATTTGTAAAGCAGAAAAACAGTATATACGATAAAGAACTTAATTTTCTCAATATACCAAATTATAAATTATCGTACGTATTATCCCAATTAATGCTGATCATGGTATTTATAATTTATGATCGGATAAAATTATCATTTAAAAATAAAATATTTACAATAAAAATCGGTAATTGCGTGTTCTTTCAAATGTTTTGCATATTGTATAGTATCGTATGTTCGTATGTTTTTAATAAATGCTACTTTAGGCTGAACTACAGGTCAGCTTAAAGCAGCATTTATTAAATTAATCCTAAGAAGTAACTGACAAAGATTGAGATTTTACTATTTTTTTAAATACGCCTCGACATTTTTTACTACATAGTTCGCCTAACAGGTTAGGTCCGTGTGATGTAGCGATTAGAGGAGGATGGGGACGTCTCCAGACGGAAACGTTGGTTAGCCCTCTTAACAGCATTTTTTAAAAAGTACGTAAACCTCGTACATTATTATCTAATGGTTTAGTGTTTAGCGTCACAGCGGGCAAGCCCAGACAATGCTCGGATGCTCGGGCTTCGATCGCAGAGCGCATTTAGATAATCGTAATCTCTCCAGTCCTGAATACATGCTCAACGAAGAAAGGCTCTCATAATATATTCCACGAGATTACTGATACGCAACCGGGGAATATGTCCAAAAGGCGGCATTTAAAAGTCGAATGGATAAAAAACATGGAGCAGTGATTCGCCGTTTTTTTTAAAAAAGCCTATCTAGATCACGATCGGAATATCCTCCCGAGCACTTTTCAAAAATTGTGAGGAAGGTGAAATCCTTGATGCAGTTTTTGGGTAGATTATTTTTAGATAATTGCAGGCCTTTGCTTGCATTGTTTGTAATATAATGGGGATCTAAATTGTATCATTTCAAAGAAACCATCCTATTTAATAAAATAGAGTTTCCGCCATTTTGCGTGCAAAAAAGACTCACGTCACGTGTACACTCACGGATACATCTGAGGTTTTTATTTATTTCATTTTACCGAGTCAATTAGACGTAAATTACCTGGTAGTAAATCCTACCTGTCCTTGAAAATGTATGTTTTCGGAGAAATTTTAATTTGTAGTTATTATTTATTTATTTAACATAATCGTCGGCAAAAGGCAGCTGAATGATCGGGGTGGCGCCCGTGAAACATATGTACTGTCTATCGTGGCGGTGATTATGTGAAATTGATAATTTACAATTTTGGTTTTGTTTGGGTCATATATAGGGGGATGGATCGGTGGGTTTTGGAATGGGGATTTGTCGTCGGTCAGTTGTATCCAGATGAAGAGGTGGACTGATTCATGATTAAGCTTTCATTTATTCCGCGGCATATTGAGTTTTAATCTTACCTTTGTAGGGGGCACCACTAGTACGATACATCCATTAAAAACAGACGTCAGTGCATTTCGTGGATCAAAGCCATCTCCTCCAGAATTGGAGAGCCACTATGCCAATGGCCCACTTGCATAAAATGAAAACAATAAAAAAGCGTTGCTAGTGTCCAACGGAACGGGATGAAGGATCTGAAGAGATGAAATCTTGAACCGCGCAAATTGGTGAATCCGCTCGAGACGTTTAAAGTGTTCATTTTGAAATCTTACGAGCGCACGAAGCACTTGGCAGCAACCTTTTTTCCCTCCTGTAGCGCCATATTTTATTTTCTCTGGTAGATCTGCTGGCAAATTCTTCACGCGGTTAATGGTGACGTAATAAAATTTCGGTGTCAACCGCTCCGTCGTTTCGTCCAACAAAATTGTTCAGTTTACGATCCGACCATTTCTCTGGCATTCTCAGAACTTTTAATAGTGCAATTGACGTGCCTGCGTTCACGCGAAAATGTAAATGGATTGCTGTCTTATTCGTGAATATTGACACGCCTTCCATCCATTTGGAAGACTTTCTAAAGTGTTTTTTTTTAGTACAGGTGAAAATCTCAAATTGCGCAATGCGGTGAACTTAGCCGCCTTTCTATTAGGTTCATAAATCAATGTTTATTTTTGCTGAGACCTCTGACGTAAGCTTTCATTCGATCCAGTGGATTGATATTTTGCGATTCAAGCGGTGAAATGGAATTGGAATGATTTTGCGTCTCTACCGGTTGATGTTGCAACCTGCCTATTATGCCTATGTGGATACCATTTCCACGACTTTCTTGAATTTTTATTTCGTACCATATTCCATGAATTCTTACTGCAACACATTTTCTTCAATTTGCACGAGCAGTCTATCGAGATCTATGGCACTTTCGATAGAGTTGTAACGTTATCAAGTAGATGCGCCACTTTTGGCGGATCTTCGAGGCAATGTGCGCGCATTATTCGTTTTGCACGAAATCGTAGTGCGGGGCTGAACATATCTGTTTCGGAAATTGTTGAGAAATAATAAAATGCGAGCGCGCGAAGATATATATTATAGCTCGAGCGACGGGCGTGAGAGAAATGGGCGCCATTGAATCGGAAGTGACTATGAAACGTGGATTCGCCCGGCGACAACTTGCTTGTTTTATCGCGCGATGTAATCCATTAAATAAATTGGAACAGGGTTCCTCTTCCTCGCCCTTCCTCCACCTCCCGTCTTTCCTCTCGCCGGTTGACGTTTACCCGTTTCGGAAAAAATATGGTCGTCTTTATCAATTTGCGTATTTGCGCGTGATGAACTCGTATTGGGTCTGTGGACCGAAATCGAATGCAGATATATTCGAGAAGTGATTGAAAAAAAAAACAACGAATCGCAAAGTGCTATGCGCAAATCTACTGCTAAGTGTGCACTCGATTTGGATTAAAGAAATAATAGGCGCAAACTTTTTTTTTGGAGTTTTGCAATGATATATTGAAAGAAATCATTCAGCCTTATTATATTTACGAAGTGTATCCAAAGCATCCCAGGGGCTTATGGTTGGGTCAAATGACCTGTAATGGACGAAGAACATCCTATTTTTACCTCTGCTACTGTATTTATTGCTACTTTATTTACTACTTTTAAAAAAGTTTCAGCATTACAATATTTACGAGCATAATCAAAATAAAGAGTCCTTCTTTGTTCAAATTTCTTTACAACACTATTTCAGGTTAGAAAAGTATAGGAATTAAAGTGTTGCATATTGAAGTGTTTATTTGTACAGCATTTATTCAGTTTTTCTTATAAACTACATTATTTCAGAAATGCCACAAAACACCGAAAATTTCAGACTAATTTTATAGTCCCATATTTTTTTTTTCATTTCAGATTCACCGAGGTGCTCTAAAGGTAGAATCCCGACCATATTTGGTAAGCTGAAAATGATAGAAATAACTGTCTAAAATGTCGAACATTGGCTCTTCTTGCTCTTATGTTCCTTCCTTCTCTTGTTTGCTTTGTAACGTAATTCGCATCGCGAATTGTTCTGTGCTTTTGTTTCGCGAAGCGACAGTGGCGCATTCCGCGTTCTATCAGTTCCTGTTCCGTCGTTAATAATTCAATATGTCGAAAAAAATTCCACCGATAAGTTATCCTTTAAAACATTAATCTAACCATAGCAACAGCCATACCCGAAGATAAGGGGATCCGCCATACAAGTTTGCTTATCCTGGTCGTGTGTGTATGGTCTTGAGACCACTTGTCCATTTTTATGCGAGTTATTTTCTATTCAACTCGCATAGAACACAATATGTAATAATGGTATCTCTGTTCAAACATATTTCTTTTTTGATTTATTCCTTTTCATTGATATTTTTCTGCCAAAATTTCTAAAGAAAAAAAAAAGTACAGGAAAATCCCGCCCCTTTCGGTTTGGGTCGATTTAACAAATGTTTGCTCGACCTAACTTATGCTCAATGCCTAGTTGGGAATCTTTAACCTTTACCTGAAATCGTACAGACATGGACCACAGCTTTAGTTCCATTCCGATGAAAGGCGTGTACACGAATTTCCATCGCCAAAAAATACCGGAGGTCTCGGTCGGAATTAACTCGCGATCGCCGGTGTAGTAAGCAATAACGCTAACCATTACACCACTCGGCACCTACCCGGGTCTGTTAAGGATGAGGGAGATTCTTCAGAATGGGCTTCTATATTGGAAATGCCGAAAAAAGAATTATCTTGATCTCAGCAGAAGACAAATTCCAGTCTAATGTTGGTTTCAGATTCACGTCTAATTGCGTTAACGTTGTCGTCGCGATTTCAGCATGCTAATGAAATGGTAATTGCCTGTTTTCTGTGTAGAAAAAAAAAGAAGAAATCGAGGCTACAATGTTAAGAATGGATGCGCTCCAGAGTTCCGGAGAATAGACCCGACACACCAGATTGAACAGTAATTGGATGTCATTATAGGAAATCGTGCCACAAAAGAGGGGTTCTCTTTTTTTTTCTATCCCTCTTTCCCCGTGTTGACGATACCTCTTCAACTTCAAATGTATCTCGATTTTCTGCTGCATGATTTTCCATTACCCCCACTACATGCGAGATAATGGGCGCGCCATCCGCACAAAAATGTCGACGGAATGGTAGATGCACTCCAAAACTCTTTTTTTTTCTGTCGTGGCCACAACCGAGGAAGTCACTTCTGCTTTTAGAAATACAAAATTGAGGGTTTACATCACTGGCAAGTAGCTATGAGGGTCTCTCAAAAAGTAGCTCATTCAGCAAGACTGATTTCATCAACGTTGTGAAAGATTTAATATAAAAAGTAAATTATTTATTTATTATACATCTGTATTATAAAAAGTAATATGTTACTTTAATACACTACAAAAAGTAAATTGTTAATTTACTATACTATAAAAAGTATTTTGTCACTATACTCCTTATTAGCTTGGTAGTTTAATCGTACAGAATTAGTTTCCTAATCGGACAGCACTTTCCAAAAGGCTGGATACGTCTTATAATCTGTAGTAATTAAAAATTAATTGGAAATTCGAAAGGATAACAAGTATAATGAATGAATGAATGAAAAAAGCAAGGTGAATGAAATTAAAAATTGCTCATATACTGCATAGTACTAACTTGATTTACCATTGCTGTAGAATCGATTTCCTATGCATCAAATCTGGCATGTGACTTTTATTCTGGTTTAGAAATTAAAGAAAATCAGAATTTTTGTTTCCGTCAACAATTTTCGATCGGAACATCTAAAATTACTGAGTGATCCATTTATTTGGCCTGGGTATTTATAAATTTGCTTGTACGCATTTTTCAGAAAATTGCGTTTTGCAGAAGTCTATTTGAACCAAGTTGATAATGCTGTTTCGTTCACATCAATCTGAAAATTTGTTTCTTCTCATTATAAAATTAAGTTAATGAGTTAAGATAAAATTGTGGTGGCACTCACTAGAATTGCCACGTTAATCTTAAATACACACTTATGTCTGCATAAAATATAACGTCTGCGCGAAACATCTTGCAAATTTGCAAATTGGCTTGAAAGTTCGTCGATTTTATGGCAATAACCATTAAGTGTGTCATTTTATTCCTTTGTCAGACTCTTGTCATACGTGCCAAACTTCTTGGTATGAATAACTTCATTGTTCGAAGAAAGGGGGGGGGAATTCTTAACATTTTCTTCTAATTAATGACATTATGTCACTTGAAGCCCTTACGCTTAACTTCCGCCACTTTTTTGTGTGGAGTACTGATTATATAATTTTTTTTCGAGACCTTTTGGTGGAGTATTCCGAGCGACCCAGCCAGATTGTAGTGGCGTGTGTGGCGTCAGAAGCCAGATCGACGATTCGCAGCTTCCGATGAGGGCGCGCTTGTGTTTCCGTCTCCTTGTCAACATTGGTGGTTGTCCTATTTCGAGTTGGCGTACTCAGGAAGCGGAAGCGATACTAGCGGCGAACCCGTTATTTATTTGCCTAACGATGCCACCGACGTAATGGCGAAAATTGGATGATTGGCGAAGTGTAAAATGGTAGCTGTCGTTAATTTTGACGAAGATTTTGATTTCTGTTTTAATTTGGAGTATCCGAAATATTGGATTGGATTTGACAGGGAGCATCCGCCCCCTGTCGTCACCCCCTGTCTTAGGGGGGAATTAACCACCCCTTAGTCAGTGCCTAAGCACCGACTATGAGGGGTGGTGGGAAGGAAGGGGCAAGGGAGGAAAAAGGGAAGGGGAGGTAATAACCATCTAATATGGTTATTAAGGCAGAAGGATCCCCTTTTTTTTAAACCACGCAATATCTTGCCCTAATGGCGTAACGAGAATAATGAAAACTTTTTATTTCTGTGAGAGGGAATTACAAATATGAACCAAAGTCAAATGAAATAAAATAAAATTATTAGTTTTAATCAATTGACCTTATACTTAATTTTACCCTTATACTTAAAAAGGAAGACAATTTTTATTTTCAATATTTACATTTTTTTTTAAATATAAGAAATGTTAATTATTGTTTATTTTTATTTACTAAATACATTATGTTAATTGCTAAAAAATGAAGCAATTAAATTGAAGACTACTCATGTTTATTATTATTCAACTGGCATTATATTAATAATGACTAGTTGAATAATAATAATAAACATAAAATTTTATAAAAAATTGAGATAATCATTTCAATCTGGAGCTAAATTAAATAGTCTTCAATTTAATTGCTTGATTTTTTAGTAATAACTAACGAAATAACAATTAACATAATGTAATTAACATAACGTACTAAGATTGACAAATGAATACAATTATTCGTGTCAAATTGTAGTACATGTAAATGTCTTAATTTTATTCATAAGACAATGTTCCAATCAAAAAAAAATTAATTGGAAATAAATTAATTATTTTGCTTTTCAACGCACAAAAAAACAAAAAAATGTAAAACATTTGAAATATGGTTTTTATGTGTGCCCGCTACCGCGAATCCTATCAAAATCAGAATAAATGAAATAGATGATATTTGATTTCCTTAGATCTAATTTTGTCCATTAGCGGCGATCAAGTGGTACGCTGGACGATTAGCACTTCGAAGTTAATCGGAAATTCTGAGCCAGTCGTGACGGAAGTCATCGAGATGTTGTCGGCTCGGATTCCTTTGAACGGGAATTGACGCCAGGAACGAGCGGAACAGGCGAGAGACGGAGCGAGTGAGAGAGAGAGTGAAGACAAGTGGCGCGAAACAATATTGTCGACATCGGCAATTAGGCGACGATGATGGATTCGCTTCACGATTGCCAATCAGTCTTAATGGAATTACATTAACTGAGGAGCGACTGCGCCAGTTGGTCGAAAAATAGAGCGGCACGTTACTTGCCAACGAACGGCGAAGAAACTTGGCAAAAAGATGACCGGGCACTTCGGATACGCCCTGAGCGATGTATAAAAGGTGGTGCCCACTGTGGTGAAAAAATATTTATGTGAAACACAGTTTAATTGTATTGTTGGCAAGAAATTTTATCAACGTACTCGGCTTAAAGTCCCCCATCCTTATTTTTCTGCTTTGGGCTTTGAGTTTCGTCAACTCAGTCGGCGTCAGAGTTTCCTGGTTTTTATCGTTGTTCTTTGATTTTTTAAATCGAACCCAGAGGACCGTTCGCTCCGGAGCACGTTGCCATACCCACAGAGCCATCGGTTCGTACCATGTTAAGGCACATGCTTGTAATCATTCGTGGTAGATTTGTGAGCAATTTTCGTGTTTCTCCTCTTTTCAATGATTAATTAGAGGATTAAAGTTGTTATTTAACGATGGTAGGTTTAATTTTCGACGCAGGGGTTGCTCCTGGTATCCGATGGTTAACGCGCTGTATTCCACGTGGCGTTGCGTTCGTGTAGATTCTACTGTATGTGCCCTGTGCGAGAGCCTCGTCTGTCACTCAAAGGACTCCGCTGCGAGCAGCCGACGTTTATTCCACCGTCGCACTTCGGTGCGCGCGCGCGTGCAATTGATGATGGCCAATGTCTTCTTGTGTCATAGAGTTGTGAATGCTTTACGTCACCACGCCTTGGTGATCGGCGAGGTCGCAAATAGACTTTGAGATGCTCTTGTGTCTCGAGTGCTTTAATCGAATTGGTATCCCCAGGAAGAACTGATCCTAAACAGGGCTCTTTGTTTTGCGATTGAACTTCGGGGTGTGACCTACATTCTGTCTTACGCCCATCCTTGTTGGACTAGTGGATTGGTCGCCTGTTAACGACCCCAATGTGCGTCAGTGCTTGAGACGCATTTACATAGAACATTTATAGTGAACATTTTTTTAATCGTAAGACTGTGTTATAGTGGTTCGTAAAATAAAATTATTTGAATTAACTAAACAAAGCGCTGTTTAGCTTCGTTTATGGAGTTATGGTAATAGATGGTTATTAAAATAAAAATTATTCAGGGCTTTGTTCATAAGCCCAAATAAGTGAAGGTTTATCTCCAATGTCGTTAAAATATTATCGGCTTTCTTTGCCTTAATGCTCACCGCTTTTTCGTTAATCGTCTAGCGGCAACTCTTGGGAATATTCGTGTGGCATTTACAAATGGAGTATGTTAATTATTACGGTATTGCCTCCTTTCATTTTGCAATCGATGAAAAGTCAATTACCTCGACGAAAAAAAAAATACTCCAAGACGTGATTAATTATGAGAGAAATGAGCGTCCAATTTAATTGTGTCCCGAGTGATTTGTCGTGCACGTGTTCACATCACTGAGCCGAGTTTCACTGGCAATTTATAACGTCTTCCAGCAAGGAGCTGTCAACTTTTCAGCCTCACGGAAGGCTTCTCCATTACAAATTACGATTGAATTTTTTAATCAAGCGTAACAACTAATTCGCAAAACGTTTGTGATATTTAACGGCAGGGTGTTATTAAATTTTACGACGTTCCGAATTTTTCTAATGACTTAAGGCTCCATCTGTTTGAACGTTACTAAGGTTAAAAAAGTTAGAAGTGCATTCTATCTTACTTATATTATACTGATTTATTAATTAGTTATTAAATCATTCATTTCTTATTACTCTATTAAATATCATCTTGGAGCTAAGTTTTAGGAAAACTTTAATAACGGGCGCCAAAATCATCTTCAATAAAAATATTGGTTATCCTGGCTTGTGCTCCCTATTCGAACCCCTTTGCACAGTATTTCTTGTTTTGTCGTTCTTGCACTTTTCCGACGATAAGCGGTGGTTGCTCATCTTTTTCGAAGCAGCAGATCTATTGGATCGATATATACTCGTTTGTGTGGTTCAATATTCATCCCATTTCCTTAATGTAATTTTCATCCACTTCTTTCCAAACATGTTTCTGGTCCTATAACCACTCGAACGTTCATCTTGGGTAAATTCCATGCATCAACGTGTCACAGTTTTCTGAATTCGCGAGGGGGAAACGCAAATGTCAGTAGCTACATGTACTTCTATCGAGCCGAGAAAGCTTCGACGTATTTTTGTTTGGATATGGAATCTATCTTTAATGAAATAACTGCCTTCCTTTCCCCCATTCCAAAATATACATGCGTATACATCATGTTATTTACTATTTCTTTCTTTATTTTCTTAAAACTCTTGTGACAAAAAAAAACCTGTCCAAATGAAATTTGTAGTTAAATTGGGTTCCATGGCATTGCTTATACAGAACATTCTGTATTTCGAAACCGTTTTTTTTTTTTTTAATCGCTGCCTGATCATTTGTACAAAGCAATTTTTTTCAGGATGGGTTTTCCTTACTAATTTATTCCAAAAGTCTATCATTGAGACTAAACCATAATTTTCCTTTCCGTTTACGCAATTTCTATTGCTCGCTTAAACGAGATTCGAAGGGTTTTTTTGTCGTTAACATAATTGCGCCGTTTTGTAACCCCGGTATATTACTGTTTATCAGAATCCCTCCAGTCTCTGAATGAATTAACGTTCATTTGTATTTCGAACACGTGCAACAGACGTGGCATATCGATACAACCAAAGAGGTTTAGAAGATGTAGAGTACCATCAGTTATATTTGTTAACGTTATGGTTCGGCAGTTAAAAAAAATGAGTTTGAAAACCAGTGGCGCTCCATGTGGCGAGACAGGCGAACTACTTATTCAGTTGGAGCCATAATTGGCGCTCCTCCCCACCCAAAAAACGGTCTTTGTGATGGCGGCTTTCGAGTAGTTCGTGGATTTTCCGGTAGAGGGCTCTACTGCTTGTTTCCTCTAATCCCCCAGGCACGACTATTCGTGTAGCTCGCGACGTGTTTAGGGTTGATGTTGTGGTGTCGGCGTATAGGCGAGCTTATTGGGTTGTGTCAAATGCAATTTGCCATATCTCATTAACGACTCGCTCGACAACGGAATGCGAACATTTAGCTTATGATGCCTGAGCAAATTCATTTTGATGTTCATCAATCCGAATCGCATATTGCCCTTGTGTACGCATGCAGTGCATATGTGTTGCTAGTACATGCACAGCCCAGCTTACGTCGGGGCTGTACACTAATCGCATTCAAGGTGCTCAGAATAAGTCGGAAAGCTCAGGGTTCTTAGTGAGATCATATAATTTTCAAATATGTTCTCTTAAAAAAATGATTTTTAAAGCACGCTTTATGAGACCCTAGTTGTGAATTGGTGTAATTGGTCCCGTAGAAAGTTGGGGTTAAAACTTGTTAATTTGCTAAATTACAAATGAAAATATGACGATAGCTCAAACATTTCGTTACTAATTCTAAATATTTTTTTTAAACAATTGATCGTATTATTTTTGCTGAAAATTTGACAGCAAAACGGAAGCCTTCGCCAGCTGCCATTCCGAAATCGATGATTTACTTTTTATACATGTATTGATTAATGCAAATATCGCGTCAAAGTTAAAAATAATGCTCTGCGCTGTTCGCTAAAATTCAGAGATAATTTCACAGTAGATAATAATTGGGTGGATTCAAGCGTGTAGCGAGAATTCCTAGAATTTTTAAATATGGGAAAATATAATTTCGTTATGCATTTTTCAAAACGATTTTATTAAATTGTCACTTATTACAAAGAGATGACGTTTTCCACTAAGACATTAAGAACATGATACGGCTTACATCGACGTATAGCCAATTTAGAGCAGGGTTCGCAAACGTCAAACTGGTTCAGCGTTATTATTTATAGTTGTGACAATCGTAATTTACAATGCAATATCCTTTGAACTCAGTTTCATTTTTGGTGTTCCCATTATCTGTTCAAGTTCACCTGAAATGCTTTTGCAAATATCCGAAAATTGGGTGGCCCGTTAATACACATGTATGCGAACAGAAGTTGGAGGTCTCTGGGGAAATACATGCTCGTATAGATCGGGTAGCGTATGGCGAGCATAGGACTGCATTTGTTCACGGTTCCTCCTCTCGTAAAATTCCGACTAGTACGAATTGATTGACGTTCATGGGTGTGGTGGATGGTCTATGATGTTCCATTCGATCCAGCTGATGCCACAAAAACATTGCCGTCAGGGAATTACGTCGTTGTACGTACCGCTGGCTCAGTGGGTATGGCAACATTCTAGGAAGCCGACGGTCCCGGGTTCGATTCCCGGCGCAGGTTTTCGTTTATTAGTTAATGAGAGGGTAGGGTGTAACCGAGACCATTAGGAAACGGAGACTGCAATATTAAATCATTCAATATACTACTAGCAAACGAAAAAACGGGCATCAGTAAAGGATAGAAAACGAGATAATCTTAGAATACAAATTTACTAGATGTTGGTGTAAATTGTACACAATTTTGTTTCGTTTTTTCGTTTGTTAGTAAGTAGTATATTGAATGATTTAATGTTGCCGTCTCCGTTTACTAATGGTCTATGTTACACCCTACCCTCTCATTGTTCTTAAAACGGCTCGTACTCACTTATTTTTTGTTTATTCGTTAGCCTGGGGTACTGGCGTCACCCATGAGCTTCCATTAGGGAGTCCAGAGATTATCGGTGGATCCTACAGCCTGGCTATTCCAGGTGCCATTCCCCATCCCTCCACATCCCTTCCCTGCCCCTCACATATCTCCATAGAGATACGAGGGTGCAGTAATACTGTAGCGCACCAGGCACTATGGTGATTTAAAAAAATAAAAATAAAAAATTATTTTTTCTAGAAGGGTAATATCGCAAACTTATTGATTGCCTTCATAATATGCGAATCATAAAGTTTGTTATCTATAAAATATTTATTAAATTTATTTCCGAAATTACTTGTCGATTGTTTGCACCGAGTCAAATATTTAATCGAGGAAATGTTTCATGTGCCCTGGTCTTAAATGTGTCAATACTCTGCTTGCCCGTTAATTATGTGTCAATGTGAGTTGCAGATTGTCGATAGCAGCGTATAACATGCAGCATATTTCAATATTCAATCTCGTATGTTTTCTGTGTTTTCGATCGCTGCTGTGTGACGTCATTGGCAACCAATGACGCAAAACGTTTACAGCATTTGCTGAATGCAAAACAGTTGACCCACTTGGATACTACGCTTTTACTGCTTACAGCCAAATAAAGTAGAAATAGAAAACAAACGATCTTTGACAGTGCATCTGTAAGAATTAATCTGAAAATACTATGCGTTTTCAACAGATATTTTTAATCCGTTCAGTGTAATACTTTTTGAAACATTAGTTACTTGAGACGTTAAGAAATATTCATTTTTCAATGTTTATTCAAGTTTTTCAACACATTGTTTTAAGTTTATCTTCTCGACAACAAAAGAGTCAGGTGGAGAAGGGCATCGTCATCGCAAAGGCCAAAGGCAACCTTTGGCCTTTATGAACTTCAAGGGTATTATTATTGCTAATCGCAACGTCGCCTTTAAACGGATCCAGGAAAATAACAAAAAAATATATATCCTTCAGGAATTTTCTTATCGATCATCTACTTTGAATCTAATCGATGCAATACGTATGAAATGAAAGCGACCCGTGTTTAACACAATTAATCCTGAGAGGAAAGTTTGAGACGATCAGGCTAAAAGCCTTTTTCGCGTGTAACAATTGCTCAATGGCACGTTGCTCAGTGTCAAGAAACAAAAGGTCTTCACTTTCAAGACCATTTTAGGCTCTGCCACGCTGCCTGATTTTCCAGGTTATAACCAGGGAAGTCAAGAGAGTATAGGATAGGATTGAAGGTTGTGCCAATAGCTTAGAAATAGTATTGTTTTTACAACTGAAATGAACCTGATTCGGTAGATCATCATATGAAAAATAATATCATTTGTATTTTTTAATTATTAAGATTTATTACCGCAGTTCTCTGCAGTACATGTGATCAAAATGTTATTCAAATTAGCCGTGTGTACATAAAATTAATACAATCAACTGAAACTATGCATGTAATTTAAACTAATGCAATGATACTTTTAATTATTTTTCAACACACCATATTAGTCATCAAATGATGCTATTATTTTAAAATATGGTGTTAAATTTTGAAAAATTTAGTAATTTTAATTTAAAAAATATGATATCTTTTCACGAGTACTGTACATTTTTTATGTTTTAAAATAGTTTTGTTCATGTTTAGAGATTCAATTTTCATGTTCCATGAAGTTTTTGTCCTAAAGTCGTTCAACACTTTTCTAGATTGCCAGCTAAGTCCCCCCTTGTCTTATAAAAATCGCTTCTATTAAGTATTAACGCACAGAACGTGCCAGCGAATTATCACGTACGTCGTAAGTCCCTTGCGACCAACGTCTAACGTCTATTGAAGAGAAGCTTTTTTCTTGGAATTTTTGAAGGAGCTCGCGCAAGCAGGCTAGTAAACGCGATGGGTAATAAAAAATCTGTTACGGGGGAAAAATAAGCTGAAACTTTTATAGACAGCTATGTACGTTGTAACCTTATGGACGCTACAACTAACAATTACAAAAATTAGTTGGACTTTCGGTGCCGCCCAAAGTTGTTATTTTCTACCCACAACTAATAATTTGGCCTAGCCTGAACTTCCAACCTTTGTATTTATCTTCAAAGTGTACGTGACATATACCTGACGTGTAGCACGACTTTACTTCCATTCCTTTCGTGTGTAGAAATTTCTCTTGCCCGAAAAATTCCGGATGTCTCGGTCGAGAATTGAACCCGTTATTAAGGCCATAAATATGTGCCACCAGCACATATAAGTGAAGAGATGCTTTGCGAATGTAGATCAGATTTTTCTGGCTTTTTAAGTGCGCATTTATATTTTTTTTTTTGGCTTATGGAGCACTCCATAGATATATACGTGATCTTGGGAGGATGCGCTCGGGTACAACTAAAGCGCAGTGAGAGACGTTCTTTACCGGCTCGAATGCCGACAGTGGTGGGGGCGCCCAATGACGCAGCTCCAAATTGAACGCAAAGTGGATGTCGTAATGTGGAGATTGGCAAAAAAGAAATTGGCGTGGTCACGAGATGACATCGCGATCGATGACACGTAAGAAGATGACGTCGAGAGGTTTGAACCAACCGTGGCCCACTAGGAGCGTGTATTTACTGCACTTCCGTTCTGCCCAGTAAAACAGCGTCTTTGCTTCTCTAATACTATGGCCCACTTTTTTTCCTACGATGTCAATTGAGTTGCGTTGTCTGAACGTTTGTGTCGTGCGGGAAAAACTGGGTTGTTTTGGACAAATTTGTCGTCATCCTATGTTCTTTACTGTGAAAAGTTTCGACTCTTTTGAGAAAGTCGTATTTTCATTTGCCTGAAGGCCCGAATAAAATAATATTTGACCATTTCGACTTTTACAATTTTTCTGTTAAACGAAATTACTGTTTCTCACTTGCTATATTTATATGTCTAGCATGCAGTCAGTCAAAATACTTAATACATTGTAACTCAGTTTCTGGAAAGTACTTTTTTCAACCAACAATTAATTTAATTTGCTTCGTGCGAAATATAATTTCTGAAAATTACTACCTTATTCAATAAAATTAATTAAAAATGTTTTGTATGACATCCGTAAACCAACATCAAGGGTTCGTACGTTATTCATTTTGCACTATTCACGAAGTTAAGCATTAATTTCAATTTTCGAAAATTCAGCAATAATACTCGTATTTTTAATTTAACTTAAATAGATGTGGCTGGTTGGTAGGCTTTCAATGCGTATGGAAAATTATGCGCGGATCAGCCTAATTGGCGTTAAATTGTATAACAGACGTGCCTTACACGAAGCCACGTCGGGGGGAGCTTTACGTAGCGCGCGTTTTAAGCGTATACAGGGCGGCGCTAAAGTGCTAAAAATTGCAAAGGTGCTTGCTGAACGCACTATTTCTGAACTAATGAATGTGATTGGTCGAGACTAGTCGCTCTCATCGCTGCAAAGTTTTCTGGAGCAGTGGATGGCGTGACTGTTTGGTCCTTGTAGTAGGCCGCATTTCTAAATTTATTATTTTAATAATATGTTCATCTTTTCAAAAATGATGTTTTCATTAAAAAATTAAAGGAGTTAAGGGAAATTTTTTTTATTGAAGACGACGTTTGCTGTTAGCAAAATCAAAATTCTGTTTCAATATTTGATTCTGCGAACAGTAAACGTCGTCTTCACTGATTTTTAATCATGCGACTGTTACCTTGTCTTTGTATGAAAATGAAATTTAATTCATTATTTCGTTCAATTTCCTTTCGTGGAATTGAGACACATAAATGTGTACTTTTGCAGGACTACTGGTGGTATTAGCAAGGCATTGACATCTCATTTGTTTATACCGCCATCTATTTTAACCAATTGTTAATATTAAATTAAAATTCAAGTCATTGAATCAGCTTTAAGTCAACTATAAATCACCATTAAGCCAATATTAAGTCAGTGTAAAGTTTTAAGATTAATCGTCCAATTGTTTTTCTATATATTTTTATTTACTCATCCTCGTTAAAAATGTATGTACTGAGTATCTGCAATATAATGCAATAATAGGTATCTGCAATTATCCTTTTTTTTTAAAGAACGGGTGGATGGATTCTCATGAAACTCGGAACATAAATATTATCAACTCGTACAAATCACTCGGAAAAAAATCAATTCCTTGGAATGAATTTTTCCTAACATTTTTTATGAGCGCGTAGACCCCCTCTGGAGAAGTGCGGTTTGCTGTGTTGTATTTCTGTGTTTTGCACCCCAAAACGCAACTGATATCACGTTTCTTTGGAATCATTCTCTAACAAACTTTTTTTTTTGGTAGTAAACGTCCTCGCACACATTTTTAATCGTGCCATTACGTTGTCCTGGCTTGAATCTTTCATTAAACTGTCACCCAGCGATTTTATCTGAACAAAGCTGTTCACGCGTGCTTGCAATTATCCTTTTTGACACCCACTGGCCGTCAACATCTCTGAGCATCTTTCAGTTAT
Organism: Melogona broelemanni; assembly: GCA_033995665.1. Classification (NCBI taxonomy): domain Eukaryota; kingdom Metazoa; phylum Arthropoda; class Diplopoda; order Chordeumatida; family Chordeumatidae; genus Melogona; species Melogona broelemanni. The sequence continues at coordinate 201 of JAUJYS010001720.1, read as the reverse complement.
TTGTCCCGTTTCAAACCATTCTAAATTTATTATGAAACATAACTTTTGAATATTAATTCGTCCTATAAATCATTTCAAGCTGACTTGTAATAAAAAGGGTAAATGCATAAAAAACAATAAACTTCTATTACTGGTTATTTAACCGTCCAGTAACGCGTTTTAGAGATAATTTGGAGACAAACGAAAAAAAAATTAGTCTAG
>JAUJYS010001719.1:0-16573 GCA_033995665.1 Melogona broelemanni | reverse complement strand
TTTGCTATTGCTATAATTAATTCTGGACTTATCCAGTCTTTACTCTTTCTTGGTCTAAATGGGATAGTTACTTCGCTCATTTTTTTATTATTTTTCCAAATGGAATAGAATTCATCAAGTATTTCATCAGGTGTCTCCATACTATAATATTTATCCCAGTCTTGCTTTGTGAGTGCCAAGGTAAATTTTGTTGGAATAAATAGTCGTCTATATATTTTTTTTTCCATTTCTGTATGTAATATAGTTTGAGGATTGTTGATGTCGAGATTATATTTGAGCAAGACTGGGAAATGGTCCGATAATGATAATTCATAGACTGACATTGAGTGCGGATCTATGTCAAAATTAACAAATATATGATCTAAGATAGTTTTTGAATTAGTGCCTACCCTGGTTGGTAAATTAAAATAATGTAAGCTCAGGGGTGACGCCAGTGCCCCAGGCTAACGAATGTAAACGAAAGCCTGCGCAATGTTTTCAAATGTTTGCATCTTGACCACGTATACTTAGTTTCGCCCCATATTTTCTAATGTAATCGCTATTCATTTAAGCTGGGTGTGGCCTCTTTTACACCCTATGCAGCTTTTCACTTCCAAAACAAACCAATGTTATTAATTTGGTATTTTCTCACCAGAAACTCGGATTTCTGACAATATTCGTGCAAAGTCAGTATTGTACATTGCGACGAAAACTATGAAATATTAACCCTCGTATTAATTTATTTCTTTACCAAATGTACAAACACATGAATTGCTATTTATGTACAGTACATGTAGTGATTACATGTCACCCTTTCTTTGCAAAACGATGAGCTTTTTCTATGGATGGATATCAAACAAGACATGCACGAGCTTACATTCGGGAGTCCTGAGCTTAGGGGTAGATCCCCGGCAGCCTGGCTTTTCCAGCTGCCATTTCCCTTTCCTTCCCTTCCCTGCCCCTCACATATCTCTATAGAGACACGAGGGTGCAGTAATCCTTGTAGTGCACTAGGCACTACGGTGATTTAAAAAAAAAAGATACTAATACTCTGGTTCAGTATTCTGGTACATGTATTCATGAACTTTTATCAAAATAAGTTAATGATATTGAAATAGTTTTGTGGCCAACAAAAAATATCGCATTAAATACAATGTAGCCTTAAATAACTGTAAGCAGCGCGAATCATTCGGTTACACTTGAATTACGTACATATTCATCCTGTGAACACGTTAATTAATCGTGGATTTTTTCTTCATTGATCTGGAACATTTCTAAAGATGAGCGGTCACGGTATTCACTAGCGCGACCGGGCAAGCGTGGCGGTGATTCTAATTAATTGACCGCATACGATGAACTGTGTTATTGAATACGATTAAAAGACTTTCCAGTTTGTGATCTCGGTTGGTGACTCGGTAGTTATTGCACCCATCCAGAAATTGAATGAAGTAGTATTCGAGAATAAAAATATCTGAACCTCCAGCACAAAAGTAAATAATGTGTGGTGTTTTGTCACCTTGACAAAATAGTGTCTTGATAGACGTCTTTAAAATTGTGTTTGATTTTCAATTCAAGCTTATCGTCGCCGAAGTGCATTACTTGATAGAAATATATGATGTTACTTTGTCTTTGTGAAGTCAAATTTAATTAGTAAGTATCCAGCTATATGCCACTGACCTGCAATTAACGCACTTTATCCAGCCGATCCGAACTTTAAATTTGATTCTATAAGTTTTCCTAGTACTAGAGGCAGAGCTGTTTTATTTCAAGCGTCGTTCTCTGAACTCATCTGCTAAGAAATCGCTTACGAAACCAAACAGAAAAAGATTTTTGAAAAAAGCATGACACTTTATGTGACAATAGATTTTGCCAAGTAATTGTTCTTGGGGCGTGGCCGCGATCACTGTTTGTCAGCGCCGCTGTCTAAAATGTCTGGTTCATCGACAAAACTCGCACATGCCTGGTTGCCCCTTTTGTGAAATTAAGGCCAACTATATTAATAAATGGAGGGTCCGTTACGCTCAATGCAGAAACCCTCTCAAATATTAGCGAATGCAAAAATTGTCTCTTAATAGCCTAATTTTTAGTTTTGAAACACGATTTCACGTTGTAAGCATGAAATGACATTGCATATTTTTAAAGATTCCAAAAGAAAGGTGGAGGCGATTTCTGTCACGGTTGACTATCTAATATTATCTTAGTTAAAATCCAAAATATAAAGCCAATGTTATTTCATTTCTCTTGAAATGCTTACGATTTCGTGTATTTTCTTTTGCATATAATTCCAATTTAATTTATTTTATTTATTAATTTAGAAATAGATGATACATTTATTTCCCAGTGTCCAATTACCATTGATACGACATGAACGGTAATTACACAGTGTGGCCAGATATTATAACGATAAAAACTATTATGGGATGACACATCAAATTCGATCTTTTGATTGACCATTATATTTTTTTAAAGATCGTCGCGCCATCTGATAGTATTTCATGAAACCTTAAAACACTCTTTAAAAATTGTTAGTCTGAATATATTCACTTTACTTGCGAATTATGTAAATCTTTATGAAATTGTTTTTTATACGGCAATAATGATTTGTATCTGACGTGGACCAGAGTCATTTTCTCCATTTGACCATACAGAATTAATTCCAGAAACAATGTTACGTTGTGAAAATTGTTTCAAATTTTCATGCTGATGAAATAATGTTGCAGGGAAGAAAATTTGTGCTGATATTTTTTTTTTTGCTGTCGACAGAAATAGTACATGAAGCGAAGCGAAAATATTTTTTTAATGTGAACTCACGCTCGACATTGTTAACAGTCATTGTGCCTCCAAAAAACGATCTAGTGTATTCTTAAGGTCAGACTCAATAGCGACCTCGTTCCCACCTATTGGATTGGATCAAAGGCAATATTTATGTGCTCCCATATGCTCCCCGTAAAGGTCGACTGATTATATTATTCTAATAATCAAAAACGTTTCGCAATTATAGGCGATTCTATTTTGCATTCTTGCACTTAAGAGTGCAAAAATAGCTAGCACGTTACGTTTAGCGTACGTGAAATATGAACTCATGGGCTTTCCCACACCATTGTGCTCGAATAGAAATTCAAACATGGAATTTCAGCCATTTATAATCAATACTGAAACATTAGTGATTCGTTGTGTAAAACCAGTGTTGGGTAGGAACGGAACCGAAACAGTCCATTCCTAGGAACCGGTTCTTTTTTTGAGGAACTTACGAACTCCTAGATTCCTTCCTTTTTCTAACTAAAATGGGAACTGGTTCCTTTTTCTGGGGAACTGGAATGACTGGGGTTCTTTTTCCGTATACAGGGTTCCTTTTGACATAACCTTCAATTTTCTACGAGTATAATTTTCCAAACGGTGTCGAAACATAACAATATTACAGCATCAAACAGAAATTGTTAAAGATTTTTTGATCTGTTTCCGCAATTCGGGGGAAAGGGAACTGGAACAGGTTCATTTTAAAAAGGAACGAATACAACACTGGTTTTACCTGAAATTGTGTGTCTATACGCTAAATTTCAGCCATGTATAATCAATACTAAAATACCAGCGACAACGATGTGTAAGACGTAGAATCTGCAGGATGTAAAACTGTGTATCGTTGCAGGGCGTTTACCGACTTTGACCGGGATATGCTGTAGCAGTTTTTAACTGCTGGCCAGCGTTCGTTGCAATCGGAAGCACGAGGGCGCACCACAGCCAATATCAGATTTATGTTGTGAAAGCGTGACCGATTTTTTTTGTTTTGTTTTATTGGTGTTATAATGGAATTATTACTACAGGTAATTTAATAACAGGTCGTAAGGTAGTCACACTTCATGTTCTTATTATACTGACGATTGTCTTATGAATCGCGCTATTGTTAGCAGCTCAACCAAAACTAACCGTGCCCAATGAACAAATTACCTAGGTTGACCTATTCAAGCCATAGGTTATTGTAAGGTCTAACTGCATGTAGATCTATATTTTTATTATAGATCGCGAAGTGTGCAAAACAAACAATGAGGATACCAATACAGAGCGTATTGTATAATTTACTATCTGTGGTTTTTTTAAGTCGTTTTAGAAAGACTACATATTGTTCTGGACATACGATATTAGAAATTGAAATGTTTCTAATTATATACTTTTTATTTTGATAAATTATTCTTTGATATAGATGTTGGGATAGCTTCTAATATTTAATGTCATAAAACTTCTGATGGGCTATGTAAGTAAGATGTTTCCTAAGGTTAGGTAATTTGTAGTCTTAAATGTTGGTGTCGTAATAGAATAATATTTAAATGGCGCTGATTAAGTCCCAATATTTGGTTGCAATTCATGACTCATTTACATATCATTGATTAATTTATTTCCTTTTTTTTCAATCACCGTAATCCTGTAGTGATTAGCATTACGGTGATAAAAAAAAATGAAATAAATTAAAAAAATAAACGGCAACAGTTGCAGTGGACTTGTATTTCATTAAAAATACAAGTCCACTGCAACTGTTGCCGTTTCCATCCCTGGTCAAGGATTCTTTATTTTATATATGTGAGGGGCAGGGAAGGGAGGGGAAGGGGTATGGCAGCTGGTATAGCCAGGTTGCAGGATCCACCCCTAAGCTCTGGACTCCTTAATGAATGCTCAGGGGTGACACCAGTACCGCGGCTCGCCGAATGAACGAGAGCCTCAGCCGGGAATCGAACCAGGGACCGTCTGCACCGTAGTCGGAAGCATTACCGACTGGACTAAAAAGCCGTACAATTAACACGTACTAAAAAAACCGATATTTGTCTCATTCCAGTTCTTTAACCAACGATTTACTGTGTTTTACTGGGTACAACTGCAACGAACTGATTCTCTGAAGCTCCACCAGAGGATACCGATGCTATCCATGCATATAAGCTACGAGGACCAAGTTTACAGTAAGTCTGCCATTTTATTTAGAAAATCTGTTTTTAGTTACAACATTTTTCTCGGGTCACTAGTTTCCAGGGGCGGCTGACCGTAATTTGTACGAGTATAGACAATGCGTGTGTCTATGACGTTTATGGTGTGTGAATGTGCGGTATTAGTTGGGCCATTGGTGATGCGTTGATAATGGATAAATTATTAGGGAGCGGCTAATGAAATTACGGTTTCAAAAAACATACGTTACATAAACTAGACTTTTGTGTGCGTACAATGTGGAATTAGGCGAATGTATCCAAGTACAACAATACGTTTAATCATAAGGTCATGGCAGCTCAAGACTCACTTCTAGAACGATGTCATGCCTGATTACCTCTTATGTCAATGAGTCGATGCAAATACTTATCTTTTCGTAAATAGTGATTCTGTCATAAATTAATAATTATATGAATCGTTTAGGACTTCTGGTTGATTTGCGATGGGGTGATAGTGTAATCTGTGTCAACAACTGCACAAACTGTCCTGTAGATGTATTTGAAATGCAAGTTTAACCGATAATAAAACGAGTTCTGTCTAATAAATGGAACATCAGAGTTTTCGAATTTTTAATGTGCTTTTAAAAGTTTTATGCTAATTACTTTTAAAATAATGTTAACCGAGTCCTCATGCAAGAATCGTATCAGACTTTGAAACAATGTTAGGGCACTTAAAAAATAGATAGAATATGAAAAAGATTTTTGTCTTTGAATATTTACAGTCTCTTGACATACCTAAGTACATATCAAGGAACTTTCGTAGCTGTATATTTAATTTTCAATTAACTCACCTATTCATTACCCAAAAAATCAAACACTGCTTGATGAGTATGGTTTCATTTATTCCATTCATGCGGTGACCAAAGTGTCATTATAAAAAAAATCTCCCAAGTGCACTCATCCATGCCCAACAAATATTATTAAAACATTCACACAGATTAAAACAAAATGAATACAAAATACTAATAGTTCCCTAAGACAGTGTGCTACAGTAAAAATATTGCATTTGTGTTGAATCGTGCTACTATATTAGTCACGAACCCAATTCAACCTGCATATACAAAGCTCCGATGCACAAAAAGCTGTAAGATTTAAAAAACACCAACGTGACATAATTCCCAAAAGCAAATTGTAACCGTAAATATACTAATATATTTTTTGATATATTATACTTTATAGTTATATACAATTTTGAGTAAATCTAATCTACTGAAACCAAGCACAATTTACAAATTAAGGCGTAAAAACAATTTTAAATGTAAACAAAAAATTGTTAGCAATTGTGTTTTGAGTTAATCTTGTCTAAAACCCTATAAAAAAATTTATTTTAGAGATTATAGTCTTTGTGTATTAAAAAAGCACAATTTGTCACGTCATCGATTAAAGTTTGACAAAAAAAAAGTTGAATTACACATTTTGAAAATAGTAATTCAATTGGCACCCAACTAGGAGAGTCTGAACATTTATTTAAAGAGCCATCTTGGCTTCAATGTTCTTTTTTAATCCTAACCGCAGAGTTATTTTTGGTAACGGTGCTGGTTCACCAGGATAAAGGCTATGACGCCTGTCTGATTTCTGGAAAATAAGTTCCTTGGTGAGACCCAGATTGACGCCCAGCTGAACGAGTTTAGGAAACAGCATTTCAAAAATACCTCTTGGTCGTTGATATCCATAGTTGTTGATGTGAGGCATATCGTGGGGTGGTAGACGATACTGAGGACGTGGGTTGTACACTGGTGGCCTGGGTCGTTGTGTCTGATCGTATTGGTGATTATTCTGATATTGGTGGTATGGATATGACTGGGTTTGCTTGTTGGGTTCTTGTGCGTTCTGGAGATGGTGTGCGTGATAGTACTCCTGTTGTGGTGGGTAATGTTGTTGATTTTGGGTAGGTGAGGAGTAAGAATAGGAAGCTGATGGCTGATAACCAGTCTGTTGATAACTGCCACTGTTTTCTTTGGTCTTCTGGCGCTGAGATTCGAAATGGTAATTCTGGTTTACATCCGTGTTGGTACCCGCATCCGCCTCGTAGTGTTCATGGTTGTCATTGTTGATGGTATCTGGATGATGGTTCTTCAGGTTCTCATGACCGCCGCCATTCTGTTTGATGTACGAGTCGTCGTGGGCCTTGAAGATGTACTGCTCGCCGTTTGGCTTCTCTCTCATTTCGACTTCGTACTGATGGTTATGGTTGATGGGCTTTTGACCACCAGTGTACTCGGTGTTGGGACGTTGGTGCGGATTAATTTTGGAGTGGTCCAAAGGTGGCCTCCTGTAAACAAAGGTCCGCTTACCAGAACTTTCTCCAGGTGCTCCAAGAGGACCTCCTGGTCGAAAGTGATGACGATCGTCGTCCTTGATGTGCGGACTGCTTATGGTTTGTTCCATGGGGGTATTTCCTATGTCACGTCTTTCTGACTGCATGTTCTGTTCGGAGGTCGGTTGGAGGTCGCCACCGGCTGCAATAGCCATCTGTTTGCTCTTGGTCACCGCCATCATATTCGTTAAAGTCTGGAGCAGAGTTGCCTTTAGTATTTTTCCAGCATTATTTGGCGTCACTTCTGATGGCGTAATCCTACTGTTGCTTTCGAACTGATGCGATCCCGTGTTATCCATCAGGTGTTTGGATCTGTGTTTATCGAGGGTGGGGTAGCGGTCACCGTCTGCCTGATGCACACGGTTGCCTAAGTTGTTATTCGGTCTTGTGGATGAGGAGGAGGGTAGCAGCATAGAGTCCAGCACAGAGGCTAGATCGAAACTGCTGGTTGGGTCGGCCGTGTGCATGTTGGACACTTTGATAGGTTCGATTAGTTCGGGGTCCACGTACCTGATTGGTCCCTGTGAGTATTTAGCGAATGGATGGTTGCTGGGGGAAGCTGTGGTTGCATCAGTAGGATTGGCATGGAATGGTTTGCTGTCCTGGAAGTGGTCACTCTGAATTGATTGCTGCGTCTGCATCAGGTCGGGTGATCCGGGAATAAATTCAGAATCTCGTACCATTTCCTGTTCCGGTTGAGTGGCATAGGGTGAATGATTTTGTGGCATGTGTTGTGGAATTTCCCTGGTGCCCTTGTTCATGGATTCGAATTGAAAATGCTCCTGCCCTTCAATTATTGATTGAGCTGTCTGTTGATCTTGTGAATTTTGCACGTTTAGTTCGGTGGATTGACCACTGGATGTGTCCACCAATCCTGGACTTGCCGTACCATCAGTAGTGACTCCTCCTTTGCCAGCGTTGACATGAGTCTGAACATTGTCGACCGCGTCCTGGATGGATTTGAAAATGTTCTCCATCTGACTGCGCAGATCGGACGGTAGGTGGCGTGGCACCTCGAATGGATCTCCGTCCACCCTCATGCGTCGAAGTGCCTCTGGAGTACGTGAGAAGGGGTGAGGGGGTGGAGGCACCACTTGAGGTTGTTGTTGGGACGGGGAGGACATCATCTTCTGGTTGGACGAGCGGGAGTGTTGGTGGTGGTAGTTTTCCGCTGGCTGCTGGTGTTGGTGGTGCTCTCCTCCTGAAATACCTCGGGAGTGGGTCGGTGGGTGGGCCGACATCATGCCAAGTTTGGGAAGATCTTCGATGACGTCTGTCACTGGGCCTGAGAGATAGGCGTTTGTGTGAACAACCTGTTAGGAAATTGCAAATAATGTTACATGTATTCAATAGTTAATTTCAATATGCGAGGCACGACCATTTTTAACACATATGAGTAAAATTCATCAGAATCAAAATAATTTTAAATGCGTAGTAAGTGCGCTTCGCTGAACTAAAAATTGTATTATTATTAAATTGTAAAATCTTTGTGAGTTGTTGATTTAAGTTTTAAAAAAACATTAACGAGCCTTTCTTTATAATGTCACAAGGGTTCGGCAATGATTCGATGGTACTTAACAACAAACAAATCTTTTCATCTAACAATCGTAAAGATTTTAGTATATTTATACTTTAGTAAAACCAGTCTAGAAAGTTTAGAAAACTAAATCTAGCACATTCACAAAATTTCTTAAAAGAATACCGATCATTGTTGTTCACCATGAATATTTTCATTCCCGATTGTTTAAAAATGCAATTTTATTGTGTAATTGGGCACGTGCATAATTTTGAGAGTTGATTGCAAAATTTAATTACGTTTATAGTTCTATTTTTAGAAATGTTTTTATCAGCTATGATTTTCTTTCGATAGCTATTAGGACAGCAGAGAACGGGGACCACATGCTAACCCCATGCTGTGAAACTAAGCTCCATTTCCTGCATGAACTGCATATTACCATCTCGCGAACTAGTACGGTGAATCGGTTACGGATGCCGCAATAACTGTAGCACTCTGCCGCATAGGTAGAGTTACATTTGCGAAGTCAAAGATGCTATAATAATTTCGTGAGTTAAAACCATGTTCCATTTTTAAAAATAACATTGTACCGATCCCTGTATTACAAACCTTTGGCGGCGCACCGTTCACGTGACCCAACGGATGGTTGAAACGAAATTTAGGCGGGAGACCAAACACGTTGAGCGGCACTTTCTTCTCCGGATGAGCGAATTCCTGAGTGTCCGGGTGCAGATCGTAGAGGCGGGCGAATTTGTGATCGTCGTCGCGGTACCCGCTGCCTCGTCGCACGGCATGATCCACCACCGGTCCGGGCAACTGCTCGTTGCTCCGCACTCGCGGTGGCTCCATCTCGTCCACGTTGCCCACCGGATGCTTGAAGCGGAATTTGGGCGGGAGGCCGTACACGTTGAGCGGAACTACCGTCTCCGGATGGGCGTAGCGGGGAGCGTCCGGTTGGGTCTCGTACAGGCTGCGGAACAGCTCCCTGTTGTCCTGGCCTCGTAGAGATTCGGCTATCTTCTGGCTGTCCTGAGGCGGGAACTCCGGGATCTGGTTGAAAGTGGGGATAGCCAAAAAGTACCTTTAGTTATGTCAAGCAATGAATTAAAACTTCAGTTTTCTGAACCAGTTCAATGAAAGATTCCGTAACACTTTGAAAAAGACAAATCAGATGAATTTAAACTATTTACGAGTGTACTCTGCCAATCGAGAGGACTGTTATGGTGCTACTCTTTAAAAATAATATTTAGAAATTGGCGAGAAACTGTTTTTAATTCCACAAATAATTTAACATCGTTTTATTTATTTTATTTATTTATATTTTGGAGCAACATAAGGATTAGCAAATTTTAATTTACTTCATCATTTCGATGTTGGGGCTACTTAATTTCAATGTTGTGGACATTTGGAATTAACCCATTGGGGAAAAATTTCATTTGATTTTTTTTTGAAGATTTGAAACACCCAGAATCAAATTTGTTAGTTATTTCGCAATTTGCTTTGCGGTTCTTTACAACAGTGTTTAATTATCAACAGTAGTTACATTTGTGCGGCCGTCTAGTCCAGTCGGTAATGCTTCCGACTGCGGTGCGGACTGTCCTGAGTTCGATTCCCGGCAGAGGCTCTCGTTTATTCGACTAGCCAGGGGTACTGGCGTCACCCCTGATCTTCCATTAGGGAGTCCAGAGCTTAGGATCCTGCAGCCTGGCTATTCCAGCTGCCAATCCCCTTCCCTTCCCTGCCCCGCACACATCTCCATAGACACGAAGGTGCAGTAATCCTGTAGTGATTAGCACTACGGTGATTTAAAAAAACTTTACCTTAACTAACCTTAAACACTTTAAACGAACCTTAAACACGTGAGCTCCAACGTCCGGTGGCGGTGTCGCCTCCTGACCTCTCGGCCGCGCATCCCGGCGTCGGTTACCGAAGTTGACCGACAGCCCTCTTCCGATGGCGGCCTCCACTTCATCCATCTCGCTCTCCACATCAGCCCGATCTGAGGCTTCCTCCATAGGCGGCGCCACTGATGACTCTGACGCCACTTGCCTCTTGACGGTGGTCACCGTCGGTGTGGTGGTCGTTGTTCCTCCTTGTGTGGTGTCTGCGGAATTGTCTGTCTGAAGACTGCTTAATGAGGATGTGATTATTTCTGGTGATTCACTTGACGATGCCGTTGATGATGGTAAGGATGTTGACGATGGCACTGTCGAGGTCGTGTCATTTGACGACGTCTTTGACGTGCCAATGATTGTGCTCTGATTCTTGGAGCTTATGGACAAGCTGGACTCCTCATTGATTATGCTGCCATTTTCTATTGTGGCGTTTCTGACAACCGCATTCGAGTCATCGGCTGATGAAGAGGTGGTTGTCATGACGTTAGAGGTAACACTTTCATCTCTGCTAGAGTTTGTTCTGTTGTCGGTGACGGCATCAGAAAGTGACGTGATGTTTTGTGACGACGTGGTGTCGACACTAATACTCTTGTTGACGCTGGCCTCGGTTAATGTCAGTGACGCGTTGACGGATTCATTTGCGGTGGCGTTGCTAGCGTTGATGACGATGGTGGTGGCGCTGGGCGCCACGATGGATATCCGGTTGTCCATCCAGGCGGAGGCCTTCCGCCACCAGGTCTTCAGGAGGTTGTCTTTGGCGCCGAAGCCACGGGGCTGGTCGCCGTATTGAATTCTGGAGTGGAGGACTCCGTTGTTGGCCGGTTTCCGGTACACGTCGGCCGCGATGCCATCCTGGTTATAGCTGAACGAGGCGCTCCGTAGCGGCTCCCGTTGGTGAATGCTGGCTGAGGGGAGCGCTGTGGCCAGGAGGGAAAACAGCGAAACTGATATCACCTGCAATTTACAAAGAAATAGAACGTTTTCCATTACTTATGTTTTTTAATTGTAGTCGTTTAATTAGCAGATGGTTAAGTGCCAATGCCCTTGAAGCAAGAAACAGTGTTGGGGAGTAACGTCCGAAAACCGGACGTTACTTTCGTTTCTTTTATTTTCGACTAGCTTTGTAGCGGCTTAGTTACCTTTTTTCTTTTTTTCCTGGTGATTTTTTTTCTAACGTTTTAGCTATTTTTTTTGGTAAGGGCACTACTTTTTGTTTCGCTATTTTTTTTGTCATGACGTTCCTTTTTTTGGTCATAGTTGACATTCTTAAGAGCTAGATTTTATGTCTATTCATCCATATTAATTATTAAGTAATTTATTAGTTCATATCCAAATGTTATTTGGAGCGTATTCATTCATACATGTTTATGGCACAATGCTACCAATTTCAAAACCCAAAATTAATTCCTTGGTATATGCGTTACTAATTCCTATTTATAATTTTCTTTTTACATACATATGTATTAATTATCCTAAGATATCAGATTTTGCCAAGCGATAAATTAATTTGGCAATCAAGAGTCCAGCCACCGTTTTGGGAAAGTATTTTTTGTTGATGTGGAAATATTCTGCTGATCGCGCATGCATGAGGGTTTTTTTTTTTTTAAAGAGCAATATCTTTTCAGGTATTTTCTTTTTTTATATTTTATTGTGCTTTTATTAATATTGGTTCTGTGGAGAGAAAAAAACAGGCAGTGGCTATTTGACCAAATTGTATGTCACGAAAAAGCGAGACAAAAAAATTCAACCCAATTTTCTGACGTGGTTTCAGGCGAGTCAGCCTTCCGAACGAGTTTTTACGGTTGCTTATGCGCCGTCCGTCATAGCCGGTGATGGTCGTGCAGGCGGTCACTGTGGCCCCGCCGACACACCTATGCAGTCGAAATAAATGCAACCGCTCGCAGTGAAAGTAGTTTAGCGTGCGCGCCGCCTGCTTTGTCTGCTGGTGTTTGACACATATTTGGATTGTCGCAACAACCATCACTTCAATCCACTGTTCAAACCAAACTTTCATAATAATACTAAACTTTGTCTTATGGACGATTATGATCCAACAAACAGTTCGTTGATAAAAAATATGTGCCTCGCGAATGCTTCTCTAGATTTGGGGTCGACTTATTACGATTCTTTCACTTATTTACGATCCTTTCAAATCGATTTAAGGCACAAATAATATTTATTTACCACACATTTGGTGAACACTGGTATTAGATAAAGAATTAGTTAAGCTATAGCTGGTATAAATTTTGGGTCCATTGGTCAATATACAAATGGCGCTATTAATATAAGAATGTAATAAAATTAATCAATTCTGTTACTTTGGGGAAGAATTCCTGTAGGTGACACTGTTTCATCTTATGACTTTACGAATTTTTCCAGACTATTGTCTCCCCATCTAATTTTAGTTGAGCGATAAAAATTGAGTCCTTTTTGCGAGTACCAGCTCTACAGTAACACTAAAACACCTGTACAAAATTAATCTAAACATCAATGCTGCCCCAGATGTTGGTTTAAGTTGTCACATAAGTGGTTTTGAAGCTGAAGGTTCAATTTGGTTCGGAATGGTTCAATTTGGAAAGGAACACTGTCTGTTGGAAAACCTCTAAATGATCAGCTTATGTTTATTACTTGCGTGTGGGTTATGTGGCCTTTTGCGTAACAGCTTCCACGATCAGAAGCATTTTATATGGGACTTGTTTCAGGGAGTTGAGCTCACTGACCACTAGTCCACCACCCCATTGGTTATTGAACGCCGCGGGGAAATGGCGTGGCATTTTCGGCTGCGAATGCTCAGCTTTCTATTCACCCTAGGTTTACACAATTATAAATTGAAATGGTGATGGCGCTGATGAAATCTGCTCTTTGAGTAGTCCTACAAACCAGATTAGTTGTAATAAAATTAATTTTATGGCCCGGGTAACTCAAAAATTTAGAACGCGCGGAAAGCGTCACAAAAATGCCACCACAAAATTACCAATTAAGGGCGCCACCATTTCAATGATGACTAGCGCTCAATGCTAGGATAAAACCTGAAAAGGGGAAATATAACATAATTTGGCATCGTTTTAGTATACGGATTGTTATACACTGAGTTATACACTTTGTACATGTTTTTGGTTATTTTTTGTATACATTTTATGTTTTTGTATATATATGATTGGATAGATTATGAAGTTCTTTAATAGATTGATGTTTCAGTCCATTAATTATTTTTAATGGTTTACCGGTATAAGGTTAAAGTATACCGGTATGTGTTGACTTGGTATTTATTTTTGACAGATTCACTTCTGATAATTGGATTTAATTATTGTTTTCAAAAATTATCTTTTATCTTATCAAATATTATACTTTCCATTAATTTTCTTTTAATATTTTAAGATTCAGGTTACTATTAATTGTTTTTTTAGTAATGTAATAGTATCAATTTCTAGGGTTTGGATAAAATATATAGACAAACGACTTTCAGGACATAGAATTCGAAAAGCCATTACTATTTTGGTCGCATTTGTCGTTCGTTTTTAAAAAATTGTAGCAATACTGTTTTTCTACAACAGAGTTCGCCAGACTCTGTTCGTCTTTATCTCCGGCGATGAACCGGACATTTCATTTTAATTATAAAAAAGTCTAGCCATTAACAAAATAAATAAAAAAATTAAAAATGAAAACAACGGAAATATTAGTTATAAAATAGGGTTTGAAGTAAATAGAATAGAAAGGTTCTTTTTAAGAATAAATAACCAAACTGCAAATTTTGAAGGTATTTTGTAGGTATTTTGCCTGAATTTAAGACATTGTCAGTTGTCTGTTCCTATTGCGATGGTGTTCCGTCGAGAGTTGACATGGATAGTTTGTTTGGATGGTAGCGGCCGGCAATCGTTTTTCTTCGTTTTCCGGCCGTTTATGCCTCCACTTTTTTTTCCCTCTCTGTTGGAAGTTCGCTCAGAATGTTAGCTCGCCCTGCGTTTTGTCGATGAGGTACCTGCCTTATCGTAAGCTTCGTCGTTCTGCTTGTACCTGAGATCATCGTTGTCTCAGTTGTGACATATTTGTCATCGTTGTCCAAAATAAATACTGTAGTTTCTACAGTATTTATTTTGGTTCCGGGGAGGGGTGAAAGGGAAGGACAACATTTATTTTTATTTTTTTTTTATTTATTGGACAAATGACTACATAAGTACACTCGTGTGTGGGGTACATGTGTGGAAAAATTAGTGACCTCTTAGTCTCAACCGAGGGTGCGGCTATGAGGGGTCACTATAGAAGAAAACACAATACAAAATCCTGGCATAGACATGATATGATTTTTCTCTTGAAAAGAATACCTAATCATTATGATTTATGCTTTTCGTAAGGCTTCTCAAATACATGTATCTCTGAAATTTCAATTCTTGCTGGTAATTTAAGACTTGCTCGTATTTTCATTTTAAATGTATTATTAGTCTAATATTCACATATTTTTTATGTTTTATTTACAAACAAATTAATAATTGAAGTTTTTTTCAAAGTGTCCTAATTTTTCATGAAAAATTAGGACACTGAAATCTCTGCTGAGCGACTTTCGCGTATTTTGCGGCGATTGCCTGCAAACTTTTTTAAACTATTCAAATTAAAAACAATTTTTTTATTTACGCTTGCACAAATGACTTCGAAATACCAGACTTTCACACAATTTCTTGCTGACTTTTTTAACTTCAAGGGCATTTTTCCTTGTTCAGAATCAACTTTCGCCTAATGCCATGTTTTCTTCATTGCGGGCTTTTCTTGGTCTCCCCGTTTTCCTCAAGACTCTCATCGTGTCTGAATCAATTATCAGTTATTATTTATAAAGAAAGATTTTTAAAAATCGCCTAACCCAGTATTTTTTTTTTGTTTTCCCTTAAAAAATAACGCAATTCGCACGTCTAACTGAAATAAACGGTACGACCAAAATGTTGAAGACGTAATGCAGCGCCCCCTATTAGCAGAAACTTTTCAGTGACATTCTTGCACAAAAAATAAAAAACATAAGGTGTTGATGAACACCCATGACAAGTTTTAAGAAAATCGGTCAACTTTACGAGAAGATCTGTTACGATGATTTTCCCTTTTTTGTGCTCACCCTGTACATAGTTTATTGTGTGACGTCAAATGTATGCGACCTTCTGTGTGCAGAACAATCGCTGCCAACCTAACTTTCCCGCGATACTCCATTCAGGTTATAACATCTTTCCCCCCTCCAATAGTTCCCCAATATTCTGAAGCCCACGCCACAAGTTGTAAAGCTTTCAGCGCACCACCAGTACTTTCTGCAGAAGCCTTTTTAAAACAACAACTTGAAAGGCTGGATAAAGGTGGACAGAGCATCTATAAATAATGTCTCTCCTGAACTTATTGGCCAAAACACCTACCGTACCTTTATCATTATGCGTGCGTATTAACGCAAATGGAACACACTTGATCTTTTTCTTCTTTTTTTTTTTTTTTGGATAAGTTTAAATTAAAATTTAAGCGTTATTCCATCACACCACCATCATCATTGCAGATCATTATAATTGCTATTAAGTGTAAAAAAAATGACACTTTTCTTTTTATAAATCTCCTTTTTTGAGAATTTAAGGGTAAAGCAATAAATTGAGAGAGAAAAGTGCAAGAAACAATTCACAAATAAATTTAAGGGTCTGTGTACATGCATTAATAACATGTATAGTATTTAAACTGGGTAAATATATACCGAGGGAAGATATAAACGACAATACCATCATTTATTGCACATGTATTTGAGCAAATATAAAATCACATAAACGGATAGAAGCAAGAAAATATATTTCTTAAACAAAAGGAAATACATAAAAATACAGACGACTGCAGGCATGTCCCTCAACAGTCGAAAATATCAATATATACTTGTTCAATTATATAA
>JAUJYS010001718.1:0-16579 GCA_033995665.1 Melogona broelemanni | reverse complement strand
GTACTGGCGTCACCCCTGAGCTTCCATTAGGGAGTTCAGAGCTTAGGGGTGGATCCTGCAGCCTGGCTATTCCAGCTAAAAATTCCCCATCGCTTCCCTTACCTGCCCCTCGCACATCTCCATAGAGACATGAGGGTGCAGTAATCATGTAGTGCATTAGGCACTACGGTGACTTAAAAAAATAAATAAATAACGTTTATTTATTTATTTATCTTTAATTACCTTTTTTAATATTCTATTTGACAATTATTTTGATTATAACTCACATTGCTGTAGTAGCAAAACGAATTGTAAATTATAATAATGAAACAGTATGCTTTTACAGCGTCGCAATTTATGTTTTTTTTTGTCTACCACTTGTCGCTGACGTATTGAGAATATCATACGGTAAAATTTCGTTCCATGTACTCAATACTTAAAACGTAAATGCTTCGTAGTAGCCACCGACACATTAAAAACCGGTTGTCGCACCACCAATGCAGACTGTCGACGCTATCTATGATAATGATGCGCGCGATCAAGGTTGGCACCTGCATTTTTTCGCTCTTTCTTTCTTGTCGTCGGCGAAACGTTTTAACTGTTTCGCTCCAATTACTCCAATTTCAAGAAATACGTGGTGGATGGCAGAAGCAATGGACATTGGACAAGATAAAGATTTATTTTTAAACATTGAAATGAGTCACCGTCACAAAAGATGATACAGTCAATCTTTTTCATGTATATTTTTTTTTTCGAGACAAAAAGTTGCCAAATATGATGCAATTCGTGCCACATCTGCTGCTGATTTTTTTAAATTTATTAAATGCGCATCGCGTTTAGGCAAAGGAATTATGAGCGCAGCACTTGATGCCCTAAGGTTAGGTTGTCGTCTGACAAACAGGGAAAATGGGTGAACGAACAAACAACCCTAAACAAATAAACGTAGGAGGGGAAAAGGGATAGGGGAGATAGATATTCGAGCTGCTGAAGCGATAGGCGACGGTCGAAGTCGGATATAAAGTTAAATAGTCTAAAAAATTATCGGAGAGACATTTTCTTTTTCGGGGATAGGGTCTTTGTCATCCAAGAATATGTGCAGTGTGGCTTAATGGTTGGAGTGTTCAATTCCAGACTAAATTAGGACTAATTTAGACTAAATTAGGCCCAATTATAAGTTAAGACTTAGCTAGACCTAATTATAAGTTAAGACTAGGATAAAACTAAATATAACTTAAGACTAGGATAGGCCTAATTATAAGATCACCCCCCCTCCCTTGTTGTGAATATTTGTAGTAAATTAGCAGTAAAAATAGGACAAATAAATTAACAAACTAGTTAATCGAAGTGTGATTTTTTTAGTAAAATAGGACATAATCATTCTCGAATGTTCATGATCCTTTCTGGGTTGCTTGCGAGGTACACATTACGATTGTCATAAAAGCAGGTTTCGACCTCCATTGTCAGTTGCCCAACCCTCTACGACCGCCACCCCGTCTTGGGCGTCATCTGAGAACATCCCTCCAAACGCCTCAACCCTCCCCCCCCCAACACACATTTTTTGGCAAATTGGACACTGCATAAAAGTTTGGGATCCGCCGAGCTACCCCCTTCATTCCTGGCAGAACAGGCGAACGCGGTTTTAGGTTGTGTAGCAGCAGGTGAAACAGCTCTTTTATTTGTGTACTTGGACGAGGTCGCTTTATTTCGCTATGTTGATCATCGGAAACAACAGTTTCTAAACGTGCGAGAGAGTGATGCGTGTGTGTTAGCTGCAGAGAGAAATGTGGCGCTTACTTGTTTGGCATAAATCCAAACGCACACACACAAATGCCCCCTGGGGGCCACAGCTAGGTAGACCAACGTGTGGCTCCCACCCAGTGTTGGATACGTTCCATTTGAAAAGGAACCAGTTCCCGTTATAGTTCCTCAACAATTAACCTAGGTGTTCCAAAGTTCCTTTTCAAATGGAACCTGGTACTTTTCCGTTGCCGTCCCCTGTGGCCGAGAGGTAGTGTGCTCGCTCACCAACCAGCGGATCTGGGTTTGATTCCCAGCTTGGTTCCCATATCCTTGGTTCGTGGTACTGCGCGTGGGAAGGCAATGGCAAACCACCTCTGTATTCTGCCAAGAAAACTCAGGGTGAGTCAGGGGGCTTCTGCTCCCTGAAGTCACCAGGTGTCGGGGGATCGAGGGTCGGGGTCCGGAGACGGCACGAAGGACTTAACTTTTCCTTCCGTTCCTTCGATTAAAAAATATTTTTAAAAAACATGCGGGAACTCATCTATAATACAAATGTAGATTTGCGGACACGGAACAAAAGATTTCAACAAATCAAAATCTTTCAACAATTTCTGTTTAATGCTGCAAAATTGATCCATTGATCCACTAGAAAATAGAAGGTTATGGGCAGGGGCGGACTATCTTTGGCGGAAGGGCGGGGATTTTCCGCCCCCCTCCCCTCAAACATGGCCGACTGGGGCCCCGCACCAAAAAGGGCCCCCACTGGGCCCCTTGGCATCATTTTTCGCCCGGTCCTTTTGGTATTGAGTCCGCCCCTGGTTATAGCCCCTTTCCAGATCCTCAAAAAAAGGAACCAGTTCCCGTTCCAGTTCCTAAAAAATTAAAAAGGAACCAAGGTGTTCCTCAGTTTCTCGAAAAAGAAACCAGTGCCTTGGAATGGAACTTTTCCGTTCCGTTCCTACTCAACACTGCCCCCACCACCACGGAGCATTTTTGCGCCGTACAAAAATGTACCGTAGGTGTACGTGTGCCTGCAATCGTAGGTTGATACACTGTCTACTACTGTAGATGGCGTAACCGCTGAAGGGCAGAAAAATTAAGGCACGAGTAATCCTCGCCAATTGAATTTTTTGTTGTTGCAACTCGACAAGATAGAAAGCATTCGTGTCCGCGCGCACGTAGTTCGAACGACGTTTGATTCGCTCTTAGCTATATCGATTTTACCTTTTGTTTAATGCATTTTTCTAAAATTATGACCTCAATTACTGGATTGTAGGGAACGAACCCATTAAGATTCACGAAGTGCAGTTTATTGATCAAGCTTTTAACATATCTGACAGTTGTGCTTGTCGATTGCGTCCTAAGAGATAGTCAAACAGAGAAATGAAGAAAATCAGAAATGGTGTTTCGTTTCAGATATAAAAATATATGGAAGATGCACTTGTTAATCATGTTAAAATATGTCGTTATATATTCCCATTGGCACATTTCTAACTTTTCAGGTATTTCTTATTATCTATACTAAATTCTGCTCAACACTGGAAAATACAGAATTTGGTTTAGGCTGTATTATAGCGATTCCCCATTGCTCAGACAATTGTAAAACGATCCTACATACGCCATTACATGTACACATATGTATCTTGGCCAGGGTTCACTCGGATACAAGTACAATGTACACGCGATCTATAATTGATAGCCAGAAAGCGCTACAACTATTGCGAGGTTGTGGATTACAGGCACTAAATTACCGCGAAATATGCACCCCACATTAAATGTATACATTTTTCAGGATACATGCATGTGGATGTGACCGTAACAAATTGGAATGGAAATAAAATACTTGACATGCCACTAGAAAATATAAATAGTGTGTTTGGCTACTTTATCTAGACTCTCCCGTCATTTTTATTTCGTCATAAACTCGTCTCTGGTCTGCTAGCCTCGCTATCAAATCAATCCCTATTTCTGAAGTGACTCTTCACTGTCCCATGCCACATTAGCTTCCCAATTTTCCGTTCCGAGCGATTCATTGAGTGCTACGTACTTCACTACGCACTTGAGTGCTACGCATTTCCTGGTGTTGCCAAACATGTTTCGCAACATCTATCCCTCGAGACCAATACCGCGGGTAATAGGACGGAAAACTAAAAATACCCAGTATTAAAAACGCAGGACAAATGGGGAAAAACGGCATTGACCTAGAAATAAAATCACTTTAGCCATATTGGGTGGAAAGCAATTTTTTTGTGACTTTACTTTGGGAAAGTGATTGCCAAATGATGGCTATTGGTATTAATGGCATTTCGTATAATAGTGTACGACTAGGACTGAAAATATATAAAGCATTGATGGCCACAAGCATAGCCTCTAAACGATCAAATGTTAAGTCACTTCAGAATTTCTTTTTTGTTAAAAGGCACAGTATTTTTACAGGCTAGTCAACACTTGCATGTAATTCGCGATCGATTAAAATTACTTAATTTGTCGTAGCACCACTCTTCCCCCATCGTATGTCTTCCTATCTAATTTCTATATGACCTAAATAAAAATACAGGGTGCCGTTAGAAAGCCTGAATATCAGACTGGGATGAACCAAAGTGCATTCCCCAAAAAGCGGTCCGCAGCGAACAAGTAAACAACGACCAAACAGGGGGGCCATCTTCGTTTAACTAACTTGTTAGTGGGGGGATTTTTGGTGACACCCAGAATAGTCAAACGCTGCTCTGCAAACGCAAAATTCTCTTTCGTGGGTGAGCTCTCTTTCGCATACAGAAAAATGAAACCGGGCTTGTTGCAGCCTGATGTAGAGTACAGATGCGAAATAGATGGTTTTGCATGGTTTCCCCCCACCTGGGCATTTTTTATTACCACGGAGGGGTGTTTCTATTTACGGCGTTGCCAGGGGTTACGTTTGTCCTCCTCCCCACTCCCACCTGATGCCAAAACCGTTGGTGACAGTAGATATTGTGAAACTTGGAAACATAACTACGGTTTAACGTGCTCAAGAACAAATTGTCTCAGCTACAACCCAATCACAGTTTTTCACAGCCCCATTTCACATATAAAAAACCACAAGTAATACTTTGGTACGGCGATCCCGGTTTGGGCTCTCGTTTATTCTATTCAGGGTACTGGTTAAAATGAGCATTTAGAGAGGCACAGAATATCCTGCAGCACATATATTACAGTAATGACGCAAAACAGTGATGTTAAATGGAAAAAATAAACATAAATCGATATTTTTTGTTTGATAATAACTATAATGAATAACATTACAGGAGATTCTCTACCCCTCGGGTTAATTTTTCAATGTCACAGGGGCACGTTGTCATCAGTACACCGGGATCAAATAACCGAGAGCCCGCGCAGAGAATCGAACCCGGAACCGCTGCAAAAGTCGGTTGTAATACAGACTAGGCTACAGCAGGCAGTAGGTACAATGACGAACCAAACAGTATTTTCAGAGCAAATTTTTGTTCTTGTAGGGCACAGTTGATATTTCACAGGTACGCTACGCAACTGTAATGTACGCTAATGCAATCAAAGTGGGACGTTTTGCGTCAATTATATTGTTTTACAATCAAGTGTTTCACGTTTTTACTATTTCGAAACGAGCAAACAAAAATAATAATCACATTCGACTAATTCGATATGCCACATTGTTGCAGTTTTACTAGTAAATCGACTAAGTGGTTTTAAACAAAAGACTAAGCTAACAATAACCGGAATGTTATGAAATTTGGCACAAATATAGGCGAACCTTTGAGCTATTTTTTCACATTCTAACTTCCATTTTGTCGCGGAAATTTGATGACAATTTTGACTTTTTCGGTTAACGCCCTTGAAGCAGTGTGTGCCAGGTTTTTTTTAAAAGCACCGTAGTGCCTAATGCACTACAGGATTACTACATCCTCGTGTCTATGGATATATGTGAGGGGCAGGGAAGGGGATTGGCAGCTGGAATAGCCAGAATGCAGGATCCACTCCTAAGCTCTGGACTCCCTAATGGAAGCTCAGGGGTGACGCCAGTATCACAGGATCGAATAAACAAAAGCCTGCGCCGGGAATCGAACTCTGGACCACCCGCTCAGTAGAATGTGCCCACTGAGTCACTGGTGGCCGACTAGTTGCACTAATGCAGCGCTACCTCTAAAATGCAAATATTCCTAGCAGTAAATTTGAATTTAAAACAATATTGTCAATTTTACCTGATGGCTAACATTTTTTAATTAACGTAGCTACTGCAGGGTTCTTAAACTTATGAATCACTGTGTAGTTTTGCACTATAGAATTGCTATTTTTAGGCCTTGCGCTCAAATTATATTTCTTCCTATTTCGTAATGATTGCAATGGGCGATTTGTTAACAAGTGATTCATGAGTGACTAGGAAAATTAGAGGCCAGTTTAAACAAGCATAGCGTGGATCGGTTATTCCCGACTATAGCCTCGCACTACATTTGGAATTAATTAATTGCTTCCATAGAAACTACCTTGGCGGTTGCCTCATTTCCCCCCCCCCCTCCTCCCAGCAACGCCGGGGCAACCCAAGTATCCCTATGCTATACAAATGATCAATACTTAGACTGAACCATCGACAATATCCCATTCATCGCTTCCGGGGTAATAAAATGGCGATTCAACAACGTACATGTGACGAAAAGGAGGAATACTTGGGAGAAAAAAAATATATAAGGAAGGCATTGCTCTAATGAACATCAACATTGACCAATGAGGACGGCTTTTTTTTCTGATATTCAACAATGTCCGTATGGTCAGTTCTTTTCCGCCCAGAGTGAAAAGTACATTTTTATGCGGCATTATAAATAATTTTATGATTGTCATGGTGTCCAACCAGTATCCTAGGGTCAGTATGGTCGTTTCGCTTTGATTTTTTAAATCGTTTCTGTAACGACAGTTGCTAGTTTTGCTATTTCGCTTCATTGGTAAAGATAACGCAATCCCCACGACTATACAATATTTGCTTTCTTATATTTTGCAAATGAGTTCAAGTTACATCAAGCAAAACGTTAATATCCCTGTACAAGCAATTTTTGTTTGAGCTTACGCAAGATATTTGAATTTTTCCCGAGATGGGGCGCTTTTAAGTTAATATTTAAACGCACCCTACAAACGCACGCACGTACAAAAAAACGCTCACAAAATAAGGATTTAAGAATTTTTTTTTTAGTTTTTACTTTTATAAAGTAACAATATTTATTATTGACACACAATTTGAAAATCATAATTTAGTTAAAACATGGAAAACAAAGTTTTACAATTATTTTTTCTCCAATTACGCTTCATCTACAGGAATGCAAACCACAGACACTCTATAACAAAAATATCTGTCATCTGACAGTTTTGTTGTCCAAACCATATCCGCGATACCGGGTAATGGTCCTGGACGACACGGATTACCTCTTCTATTCAAATCCATGAGTGGACCTGTATCGAGAACGACACCATTGGGTGAGTGATAAAAGAAACAAACAAGTAAATGTAAAAAACTTCCTTTTTCTAAGAAAAACTTTCATTATGGAGACTTTTATGGAAAAGTCGACAAATGTGGCCATTTGTAATGTTTTTTACATTTTTTTAATTTTTTATTTATTTTTATTGGTAATGGACGATTTGTCATAGCCTTGGCCAATCGCCTTCAAGTACCGCAAGTTTTACCAGATTAAAAAATTTAGAGTCTCTAGGACGTGTGCAAGGTGATTTAAAAGGGCCGCAATGATGTTTTAACAGACAGACAACGCTCAAGTCATCTTAATAGAAAGTTTTTCAAAGAAAAAACGACAGCTTGCAAGTTCGGGGGTTACCTCGCTTGCCAAGTCGGATCCAGGCTCCGTGACCATAAGCAGATCGGCGTTTCAGTCTCGATCGCGGTTCGGACGTCTGCGTCAAATTCCAACAGCCGTCCTGAGGAGCACAAGACAAGTATTAAAATACGTAATTGCAAATAGTTAACGATGTTTGGCATTCTGAGACAGAACAATTTAAATGTAGACCGCTACAGCCTAAGCAATTGATAAGGGAAAAAGGTTCCGGTGCAGTGCCGAGTGGGCAGACTCTGTTCGTCTGTCCATTCGGCACCACACCGGAACCTTTTTTCCTTATCATTTACATAATACATATTGGTTTTTTTTACATGGGCGACAAAAACTTGGGGACAAATAAATGAAACATTAAAAAAATTTCAGCAACGTTGGTGAAATCCAGAACAGATTTCTTAGTAGATTTACGTACATAAGTCAGAAATAGCTATAAATCAATGTGGTGCAAAAACGTTTAAACAATATTATTTCCTGATACGTTAAAAATCATGTATTGGGAGCACGATACTTCTAAATTATTACATATTTTACAGCGATAACGTTCACAACTATTTTTTTTTAAATGCCAATAAGCTTTTTGCAGTGTAATTTCCATGTTGACATATCTGACTTTCAAACACGAGTGGCACAAAAAAATATTCATTCGATATGTTAGCGAGATAAACACTGTTAACAGTGTCAGCCTTTTTAAGCACTATTTGGTAATGCGAGTACAAAACAAACTAAGTAATCAAACCGGAATTTCAATTTACCAATAAACACTAAAAAATATTAACAAATTTTAACCCTTTCGATGCCAACTTTATATATTAGTTTTGTTGAAAAAAAAAGCCGTTTTAAAAAAATAAATAAATATACTTTGAAATATGTCCCCGAAGCAACAGTTGAAGCCCCCAATCAGCCTTCAAACAACCTTCAAACATATTGCCAGATTACTACGGCGCGGCAATTACCTCATCTAAATCGAAATGTTAAATGAACAAAAAAATAATTAATTAAATATAAAAATTAAGCGCGATTAAAAATAAAATAAATTTAATAAAATAAATTAAATATATAGTTTTGCCTTTCAATGGACACACTGGTAGCGAAAGGGTTAAAATTCGAAATATTTTGGGAAATTATCAAATTTGCAAAAATTAGCATTTTCTAAACAAACGACGAACAACTTTTCAAATAAATTAACTGAAAAGTCTCACCAATTATGTTGATGACGACCAAAGTTCTTGCGCCTGTCTTCCAACGGGTCGGTCGTTCCTCTCTATCAATCGAAACCCACAGTGTAGATATGGGCCACGAGACCTTGGGGCACTAAAGCCGCCAACCGACCCACGATGCAAACGGGACCCCGAACCGGGGAGGTCGAAAACGCGCTAGCTACGTTTTCATCTTCGTCTTCGTACGCCGTTCAATCTCCATAATTTTGTTTTCAGCAAAAAAAGAAGTTAAGCGCGATCCCACAAGTAGATAAAATGGCTCACAATCGCCCAAATTATAAAAAAATTGCGCCGTCCTAACGCTCCATTTCCGCGGCCGCAAAACTATCATCGCCTTCCGACATGGGTTCCACTTCATACGGACTATCATCTGTATCGCGGCCAGACAAACTACTATTGTCGTCATCGTAGTCGTCGCTCGACCAGGCATTCAAATGGTCGTCGCTGACGTCACCGTCCTCGCTCCCCGTCATGCCAAAATGGCCGCCATCACTCTCCGATGGGTGCGGGCCCCCTTCTTCGTACGCCCTACGTCTAAGGAACGCGCGATTGAATTGTTTCAGCTCGACGTTCTCTTCCTGCAAGCGAAGCAGATCGTCCTGCAGCCTGGCAATCACCTGGGCGGGGATGTCCTGCGCGCTTCCGGTACAACGGGAACCGTCCAGAGTCATGGCGCGGTCCTCCAAATTGATAAACTTCTCGACTAATTCGTTCCGGGGAATAGAATGCAGTTCCTCCTCGCGAACCCGACGGTAACTCTGCTCGAAATCTCGTTCGGAGAACGCGTTGAAGGTGTAGTGGTAGCAGTACTGCTCTTGGTCGCTGCAGTCCCACGTCCCGACTGACTGATCTGGTGATCCGTCGCTGTCCTCCTCGCTGTCGGTGATGGTCTCGGCGGTCGAGTGACGTCTTCGGGACGAGGGAGCACCTCGGGAGGCGGTCTCGAAACTGGTGTAGAGGTTCGAGTCTTCGTGATCGTTCATTAGGAACTGGTTGTAGTTGTTGGGGGCCATCGGGGCTACTGGACGGATGATCTGCTGGTGGGCACCCTTGCCCAGTCCGAAGGTGACGAACGTGGTATCCGGCACTGCGTCCGAGTTAGAGCAGTTGGCCGGATGAGCAACGTCGGCGTGATCGCTTTCGTTGGACGTAATCAAATCGTCGTCCTCAGCGGCGAAAGGCGGGGGCGAGTGGATAATCTCACGGTCGGCGATGTAGTCTTCCGTGAACGGCGTAGATTTCCTTTTCTTGCCCCTGCGAGTCTTTTTCGAGACGCTGCGCTCGAACGCTAGAGACACGGTATCGTGTAACGAGATGGTGGCCACTTCCATTATAATCTTACCAGCTTTCATCGATAGGAAACCCGTGGTGGATAAAAATCCGATCGCTGTCGATTCGCTTCCGACACTGGACAAGTTCAGACGAGGTAATGAGCCAAGGCGGGACTGACGACGATCGATGCTTCCGAGGTCGGGTGCCGAATGCTACTGCTGCCGGATGCACTACTGAGTGATATCACGAGTTAGTAAAAAGTTCAAAGCGAAGAGCGAATTAAAAATACAACCGCACTGGATGAAGGCAAAACGTTTTCTAAAATATCGATGGCATCGCCGCGTGGTGGTGGATTTGAAAAATCAATTCGGCCAGTACCCTCTGTTAGGCGGGCCATGATACAGACGTTTTATAGGTGAAACCATACTGTATAGGCGAATGGAGAATTGTATTGATATTTCCTAAGATTACGACGATATTGTGTGGCCTTGTAAATGGAGGCTTGCTACAAATTGGTTTTCCATGACGTAGCAAGCTCCCCTTCGTGAAAGAGGCCAAAATAAGGGCAATCACAGCACTACTTTTACATTGGGATATCCGAATGAATCAGCCATTTCCTTAAGAGGGTATCCTGTTAATTCATGAAAGACGAACATAATTATAATAATTTTAATAAATAAATAAAAAAACATCATTTCCAATAAAACTCAAATTCCATTAATATATTTATTTTAAAGCATTTATATAATTTTATTGAAGACCTTTTAGGATTTTTTTCTTGGAAATTTTATGAATTACCCCATAAAAAATGTGTTTCCCCGGTTAACGTATCACAACTTGAAAAGCAGTGGCGCCCAAATGGTTAGCCGTCCTCACACAAAGGAATTTCCGTCGATTTAGGTTGAACGTTTTCTCGAAAATTCCAGAAATTAGCAGAATGCAATATTTTTTATTTATAAATTCTTATAATATGAATGAAACAGAAAATTTTCAAGTCAAAAAACGTTTTTGTGAGCGAGAACATGCTGTTGTACAGTTTGATCCCTCAGCACTAGGGCCCATTTAACCAAAATTTACACAATACGTACGGGTGACGTTTAACCACGTGGTCTAAAAAGAAACTATATTGGGGCCGAGAAATAGCTGTTGGCGCGCAAACGTAGCACGCGCGCAAAGAGCATGGTGAAACCGACCTTCGAGCAATGTGATGACGCGAGCCATTGAAAGGGTTCCGACATTGCGTTTATCAACATGATTCATTTATTTGAGATTCATATGTTAAACTTAACGCAGATACTGCCAGATAGATTTAGCGAGATTTGGTTGAAGTGTTGTGCCCCTCGAAATCATTCGCACAATTTTTTCGTGAGGTGAACATGAAGATGACCAAAAATTCGTTTCCACTCCATTCATTATTATATTTCTGTTTATTACAACTGATACCAGCTATAATTCAACCGCGGAGGATACCGTCTTGACTCGGTCAGCGCTTAGCCCCAATTTTACTGGATATTTAGCCGGACATATTCACCATGCCTAAAGGAAAACGAAACGGGAAATATGGTAAGTGGCCATGCTTGTACCATTTTTGGGAATTTATGCCTAGTTTACAGTGGTAGTTTAGATGGCCTTCGAGATGGGGTTGCGTCTATACGTTGGGTTCCCCTGCCAGGTGGCTTTCGCGTTGACTTGTATGTGAAGCGGTAACCAGCAGTAAAATGGAGGAAGCGCTCCTTCGTGAAGATTTTCGAATTTCTCCAAGGTCGTTTTCCACACAGCTTTACTGCGACCACGCACTCAAAATCCTTGAGACTTAGAAATCAGAGTGTCTGCCGCCATATGTTGGCAAAATGTATAAAGAACGTTTTTCAGACAGCTACCACCCAATGTCTTGTCCATATGTGCGGGCCAACGATTACAATAGGCTGCTGCCATGTGTTACAAACGGAGGGTTTGACACTTAATTCATTCATTTGTCAGCCTAAAGTAGGACTAGTCTCAAAACGAAATTTTGAGTATTGTGAACATTTTGAATCTTAAGTTCGCATATCCTTGTATATATCCTCAAACGATTCTTCATAAAGGCCTATTCGATAGGCTTATGTCGATGAAATATTTCAATTACATATTAGGCCTAGGGGCTGTGTTTCTAAAATTTCAAAATGTACAACAAAATATAGATCGAACAACGATGAAATCAAATAAACACATTTTGCTTCTTGAGAACTGTAAACTTTAATTGCGATGACAACGTAGCAAAACATTTTTTTAAAGTTAAAATAATTTCATCTAGGCCTTAATTTCTAACATGTACCCGCCTTTTGTCACGG
This sequence comes from Melogona broelemanni, assembly GCA_033995665.1. Taxonomy (NCBI): domain Eukaryota; kingdom Metazoa; phylum Arthropoda; class Diplopoda; order Chordeumatida; family Chordeumatidae; genus Melogona; species Melogona broelemanni. The sequence continues at coordinate 4,201 of JAUJYS010001718.1, read as the reverse complement.
CACTTAAAAACATTATTCAAAATCACTTGACCGTAACATTTCAGTCAATCGCTTATCACTTCAATAGACGATATTATACAAGTACATTGCTGTAACATCTACCGGTACTGTAGATAGCAAATGCCATTTAAAAGGGCATAAAATTTGGACCGCACCAAAATGACAACTCGTCCCCCTTTGGCTGTGCTCGTGTGGCTCCTCGGTTTAACTTAAAAATAGACTGGCCATCCATTCTGTTAAGATTTAAACATGAAAGATCAAATTTCATGAAACCTTGGGTGTCCATTTTCTCTGGGCCAGCAACTAAACTCTTACGTTCGTGTCTGTCGCTGTGCAACTTTATTGCCGCCATTATCTTGACGTACATACTTGCCATGACAATTGAAATAACGTTAAACCGCGCTTGATATTGACAGTAATGTCGAATGTGACGTACGTGCAATTTTATGGCATGTGTGACCAACTGCTACTCCAAAAGCCCGTTCTGAGTTTCTGATTACCTCTGTGCCAGTCCATATTGCATCAAATTTTCCACTAATAATATGATGATGGAATTATTCTATCAGAAACTTGCCTAATCTGTAGTGTCACGTCACTATATGACTTCACAAATATGTGGTTTCACTTTAAAATTACATTACATTTAATCTACCAATACTCAAAATTTCGTTTCGTGGCTAGTCCTACTTTATGCTGACAAATGAATGAATTATGTGTCAAACCGTCCGTTACATTTAATCTCTCATTTACAATATTCATAATCCAACTTACGTTCACGTACAGTGAAATTTGAAATGCCAACTGTTTCCCTTGGTTTGTCGTAGATTATCGATTAGGAAACGCGCTGTTAATTGTTCGCAATTTGACGTTATGATCAATAATTTGACAAATAACTTCACCGTTCATCGCGAGCAAGAACCATTGAAATCAGATTGTTCAGTTTTTTCTTGACAAACAATTTCTTGGTTATTCGAACTGGTTGCGTTGATCAATCCGAACATCACCGTCTGACGGCGATTGAAATACCTTGTTGGTTGGGTAACCTGTTGCAACTCCTGATACTGTAAAGAACGCCGCACCCTCGGCTCGGTAGCGTTTAACACGCGCAAATGCTATTGCACCACGAATAGTAACACGCATAGATTGCATAATGCTGTGACAGGTGCTATGAATATACCCCGTATATAAGCAGTTGATCTGGCAGTGTAGGTTCACAGGTTTCTGCCGTCGTGATAAGAATTTTGTAACTATATTGTGAACTGTAATTTTGACTCAACAAAATGCCAGAAAAGTATTCCCGTAATGCAATGTCTCGGGTGTCTGACATTGTGACTAGATTGGTAGTGGCGGAACCCAACTGGACGCGCAAACACAACCGATCGAAAGGTGACAAATTTGAGATTGAGAATGGTGACTTTTGGGCGTTCATAGTTTGAAAACAGTTGATTCGTTGGATTGCCTCGCAATTTATTCAAATTTAACCAAGTAGTTACTGCAGAAAGTGAACCTTCACAAGTGTTATTGTGCTACCTACGAGGGCTGATTGAAAAACGGTGATGATAATAATAACCTAATATCTTTCGAACAAATGGCGCTGGAAGTCTCTTTTAATTTCCTGCACTTCTACAACTTATTGGCTATCAAGTGAGTGAAAACCAATGTATTTGGCCGAGTAGTTTTTTTTTAATGTTCGAAAAACAGAGGCTACTAATCAATCAACTCGTTAACACAACTTAGGCAACGTTGAATATTTGACATGGCTGTTACAAAAAATATACACTTTTGGTTCTGTGACTTTTCTTTAGACATAATGACACATTTAAGAAGAATGTGACGTTTAGGAAAGGAATAAGATTTTTATTATTTTTTTAAGCAGTCAAAATTTCAACAATTATACTCTTTAAGTGGTGGTGACGAGTACGACTGTAATTGATTCAGCTTTTCGAACATAAAAAGAAAGAGGCTCCACCAAATAAATTGATGTTCACCCACTCGATAGCCAATAAGTTGTAGCATGTACACAGGTTTTTTAATAATGAAGCAACATCTGTTCAAAAGTTATCGTGGCTACTTTTCTGTCAACCTACGTACGTCAAATGAGCTCTTTACCCACTAAAAGCAATCTATCAATTTGTCGCTGACATGTCACTTGAAAACGTTATCCAAGATGACTTCGGCACATGTCTACGTGTTTGGAGCGTTTTCCTCTGTGATCATCATCCAGTGTAAAGTTTGTTGACCCATATGTCTTCGAGAGCCACTTGTAATACGCTTAGTACATTTACCGTATGTAATTTTTTTCTCTCTTCTGTATTTGACTTGCAGAGAGGAGACATGTTGAGCATGCTGCCAGCGATGAAGACTCAGTCAACGACAACGGAAGTGTGACGAGTAGTGTATCGGATATTAGGAGCATTTTGGATGATGGTATATGCCGTTTTTTTCTTCAAATTAATTTATTTTTATTTGGGGAAATTTCCCTCTCTGTATTGAATATCACTCCAGGAGATTCTGTACCCTTCGTTGTTGTTTAGGCAATACGTGAAGGGCACATTTTACCAGTACCCGATCGTATAAACGAGAGCCGGCGCCGGGAATTGAACCCGGGACCACCCGCTCAGAAGTCTGATGCCATACCCACTAAGCTTGACGGATCGCACAATCATTTATAATTTGTTTGCTAGTAGAAAGAATAATATTCTTTACTAAATTATGGCGTTGCTGATTTTGCTTCAATCGATTAGTTCTATTTTAAATATGTGAATTCTTTAAACGCCTGCGACTATAATTAATAATTGATTTTGATGTTTGTAGGTGGTGTGGCCAACATGGGTAACGGAGAAGTGGAAGGAGAAGAGGTGGAAGAGGACGATTTGTTCGAGGATAAACTGAGGGACGAGATAGATGGGGCCACACAAAAAAGGTTGATAGTCGTCTTTTAAATTGTAATGAATATCGTGTATCTATGTTTCGGAAGAGTGGAGGGAAGATCGAAATGCACATGGATTTTTCGAAAGCGAGTTTATCGACAAATTCAACTAAGACTTTTAATTTAAAATGAACAATGTCGAAAACAATTTATTTTAAATGGATTTGAATATTAAATACAGCGAATTAACATAGCTTCCTTCCTCTCGAGGCAAATTGACATATTGCAATATACTTATAATCATGTATTTGTTTTACTTTTTGTCATCAGCGCCAAAGGACGACAGACATCGCTTGAAAATATCGCCAAGGCGCTCAAATCAAGAGTTGTGTACGACTTTGTATCTGAAAGGTATTGTTATTCGACTGTTTGTCGCATAATCTAAATGGTTGTTTTTTCATCGATTTTAAATGTCTGTTATAAATTTCATCTATTTTTAAGTGTATAAGTATTTTTATATGAATACGTAAATTTATGTATTGACTTGAGAATTATAACTGCAGAATATATGTTTAATTATTGCACCTGACGATCCGTAATTGGAGTTTGGAAGATTGTTTTAATTTTGAATTTCACCATTGAATTGTGTCTCCCAGTCGGATAACCATCACCGACATCATCGAGCGCAGTCTGAAACGCGGCAAGGGCGCCGAGCAGGAGGCGGCGGCGGTGCTGGCCGTCCTGCTGTGCGTCCAGCTGGGCGCCGGCGACGAGAGCGAGGAGGTGTACAAAGTACTCAAACAGGTGTTGATGTTGGCCGGCGCCGACAACTCGGCCTCGCCGAAGGCCAGGGCCAAGGTAAACGGGGTTTTTTTTGGGCTTAGGCTGCTTTCGTTTGGTCTATAAACTTGGGGTCGAGCTCCTGTTCGTGCTGGTTGTTATGGATGCTTACTAACCCATGTATGTGTCTAAATATCAGGGGGTGATCTGGTAAATTGGGCTAGCCTAGGCTTCTGACTTAAGTAGGGATATTCACCCTGTTCCTGACAACGTACAGGCACGGGTCCCACGGCTTTACTTCTATTACGTACTATTTCGATTTCGTTGTATTGCGATTTTGTACGATCCGTCTAGCCCAGTCGGTAATGCATCCGACTGCAGTGCAAGCGGTCCTGGGTTCGATTTCCGGCGCTGGCGCTCGTTTACAGAGCGTGACAATTACAATATATACTCGCAAGCAGCCCCTTTTTAGGGCGGCCAATGGCGGGGGTCAAAGACCAGTTATGGACAAAAGATGGAGTTGTCCTATTTTAACAGGCTCTGTATTTGAGA
>JAUJYS010001717.1:0-16580 GCA_033995665.1 Melogona broelemanni | reverse complement strand
CCTCCCCTTCCCTGCCCCTCACATAATCTCTATAGAGGTTCGAGGGTGCAGTAATCCTGTAGTGCACTAGGCGCTACAGTGATTTAAAAAAAAAAAAAAAAAAAAAATTAATGTTCAAATGGAGGTCAAAATAGGTAAGTAAAAAAAAAATTGAAAATTAATACGAAATCCTCAATTTTTTCATTCAAAAAGTTTGATGAAGTGATTATAATTTTCTGTATGAAAAATAATTTATTCAAGTTCCTAAAAAAGATAGAACAATTTGCCGTTTTTTCGGCGCTGAACCGGACACTTCATTTTCATTTAAAAAAAGATCAAAGCAATTTGTCATGAAATCGATAACATATTTGAAACAAAATGTTGAGCAGTATAATACAGGTACAAATATTTATAAAAATAATTTTCAAAACCGAAAAAAATATAACACGTATTTTACTTAAATTAAAACGCATTCACGATGGATGATTTCACAATTTTTATTTCCTTACTATTCTTGGTTTTCCATGTCAGAAATCACAAAAAAGCTAGCCAATAATTACTCAACAAAAGTACCAGACATAGTTTGGTTCCATTAAATGTTACGTGAAGAGCATATACACAAATCACTCAAACTAATCATTTATATATTTTAGAATCACATGTCATGTTGAGTTGTCAATACGACTATTCGATTTTCAAATGACTGATCCACATTGAAGAAAACCGGTTGAAACGCTAAAAAGCATGAAATGATTGATGAAAAATAATGACAGCGAAATGACGATAACATTTTTAATGAATATGTGTAAGTTGGCTGGGGGGAGGTCCTCAATTAACCTCAATAACCTAACCGTAACTGTTTTAGCCTCGAGCTCAAAATCATCGGATCCCTCCAGAAATGATCTAGTCCCTGCATGAAAACAAGAAAGGACAAACATTACGTTTCTGTGTAACGCAGAGTAAAACGGTTGAACCTTTCCTTTGACAAAATCTGACAACACTGTGAGTATAATTTGTAGAGATCTCAAATTGGTGTTTGCATTACATACTTTTTTTTAGATGGTGGAATGGTCAGAGTTGGATTCCATTCCTTTACATATTTATTTATATATCACTATGCCAGCGAATTACTACCGGAAGAAACGGGTTAAAAGAACGGGTCACACCAGAATGGTGAATGTGCCACTATGTAACTTTGACCCCTGCAAACATTCCTATTTCGCAAGAGTGTTTCGGCAGTGGAACAATCTTCTAACAGAGTCTCAAATACAGAGACTGTTAAAATAGGACAACTCCATCTTTGTCCATAACTGGTCTTTGGCCCCCGCCACTGCCCCCACTAAAAAGGGGCTGCTTGCGGGTATATATTGTAATTGTAATTTCTATTCATTCAACTTCAGTCTGTTAAAATGTTTTGAGACATATTTTCCGCTTTAAGAAACAGATAATAACTGAGAAGAAAAGGAACGGTGACGTTTCTTATAGCGGAAAATCTGTCTCAAAAACATTTCCCTCTGCCAAATAATCTAAATAAATAGAAAGGAACGGAAAAGTAAGTGTGCCCAACTCTGGGAATGTTTGTAAGACGTCAAAAATGAGAAATGACAACCAAGAAAAAAACGTCAAAAATCAAGAATGACATGGATGGAAAGCTTTTAAGACGAAAAACATCAACTATAAAAAACGTCAAATATCGAAAAGGACGCTATCAATGCAACCCAGTCTAAACCATTAATTTTCTGTACTTGTCACTTCCCATCTTTGACGTTCTTCGCAATTAAGTTCGTCCATTCTTAACCACATTCCATCTTCTACGTTTTATTTAAACATTGCCGTTTTTCATTCGTGACGGTTTTAGATGCTTGGCATGGCCTCACCGGCAGCCAACCGTCTATAGCAGCTGCAGCGCCACCACCTAGAGGAGATCCATGCCACTGCCGTATCCATCGCTCTCATTATCGGACGTCTCCGTGCCACTATCGATCTCCGTGTTGGCCAGCACTCGATCCACCAGGTTGTCGCAATTGCCATCCGTGTCCCACATCATGTTCTCCCGATCGATGACATGCTGGACGAACTTGGCCCACTCCTCCGTGGTGATACGACTGAGCGAGGTCAGGCTCAGGTTCTTGACGTCCTGGTTCTTGAAGGTCTTGTTCTCGGCCGCCACCCAACCCTTGACCAGACTCCAGGCCTGCTCCATGGGATTGAGCTCGCAGTGATAGGGAGGGAGGCGCACCACCACGTGGCCGGCCTGACGGGCGATCACGTCGATCTTGTTCACGCTAGACAGGAGGAGGGACGGAGGGATAAAACACCATAAATACATTATACGACACCCCAATACATAAAAAATAAATGATGATGACCCCAATACATGTTGCAACATTGAAGCGTCATAGCATCCGTTTAGAAGAGCTCAATCAATTGTTTCGAATTAGATCCTGAAAGCTGAATACAAGCTCGTACATTACACTTTCGTGGCTCATGCACAAAAATAATTTTAATTAAAAAAAAAAAACGTTATAAAAACTCAAAATAGACGCGAAATCGAAAGCCTATACAGATTTTTTTATATTTATTCCGGATCACTGTAGTGAATATCACTACAGGAGGTTATTGTACCCTCGTGTCGCTGTGGCAATATGTGAGGGGCACATTCCAGTAACACAGAATCGAATAAACGAAGGCCTGTGCCGGGAATCGAACCCAGGACCGTAGGCTCACTGAGCCATCGGTTCGTACGCTTCCCAGCAGCGGGATTACAGGAACGCGCCACCGCTCCCGACTTACATCTAGCGCCCAAGCGGGCAAATTTCTAGCGAAGTGTGTAGCGAAATTTCTAGCGAAGCGCTTATCCTTGTTACGCCACGAGCTTGATATATGTTGATGTCAAGGGACAAGTATATCTTTTTAATTTTACAATGATACGACAAATTTAATGAAAATATATTTTGATATTGTCGTTTATATCTCGATATATTTCCTCTTAATCACAAGTTATTTTTTTATTTTGTATCATGTGTATAGGGAATCATTTCACAGTAACTAAGAAGGTATGCCGCCTAACTGGAGGTTTAGACGGCAGCAGCATGGCCTGTATGTAGATAGCATTGACCGAGGTCTTAGCTATGAGGGGTGGTATGAGGGGTTATTATGAGCTATGAGCTATGAGGGGTTATGAGCTATGAGGGGTTATGAGCTATGAGGGGTTATTATTCAATCATCAATTTGACAAATTCACCCATATTTAATTGAGTAACGAATACATAGGATAATTATATGCTTCTTTCAAATTAAATGGCAGCCATTGGCCTATCCAATTCTAATATTAACAGATTTTGTAGCTTTTCTGCGCAGTACTGGAAAATGTTTTCTATTCGTTCAGATGTTGTAATGGAATAACCTTGACTTGTTCCGTAAAAAAATTCGTGCGTCAGATAGTCACGACTCACGAGTACGCCTCCATGTTAACCTTGCATGTAATGAATTTATTAGTTTTGGTCTCGGCGCCTTACACCGCCCCCACTCTCTTATTTTTTCTTCTTCAAACAGCTGCTAGATAATGTCACTCTTTATTCGTTCTTCGTTTTCGTTCCCATCGTTTTCTATTCGTTCAGATATTGTAATTGAATAACCTTGACTTGTTCCGTAAAAAATTCGTGCGACAGATAGTCACGACTCACGAGTACGCCTCCATGTTAACGAGTTAATGAGATGTAATGAGTTCTAATAAATTATAATAAATAATAAATTCATGTAATGAGTTTATTAGTTTTGGTCTCGTCGTCTTACACCGCCCCCGCCCTCTTATTTTTTCTTCTTCAAACAGCTGCTAGATAATGTCACTTTTTGAGAGCGCTCTCTTCAGGCTCCCCGCATCGCCAGTTATTTTAAGTACAAAAAACACGCAGCGCACTTTTTTCTTTTTTTTTCTCCTCCAGCCTCCTCCACCCGATTTAGGCGCCGACTATAAATATGAAGTAGGTCGATAACGAGACTAACCCATTGCCAAAAATATTAGTCGCACGCCCCCTTGAGGACGGCCTGGGAAGCTTTCGCGCCTCATTGGATTGGGGGAAATAAAACTACCCCAGAGAGGGGTCTGGATGAACCCGATGATACGGGACGCGCAGACGTATTTAAAGCTTGCCCAATCTAGTTAGCAACTCAAAAAGTTCTCGCGCTGAGCAGTTTGTTGCGTTTCTTATGTCTAACGCTACATGCGCCCATGTTCAAGAAAAACCAACGATCGGAATCAGTTTGACGAAATAACGTCACTACTAAATGGTCGAACTTCATTCGGTATATGAGCTTTGCGAACGACGGTAAGCTATACTCCGATACACGGCTATATATCATTTTGGATTGCTCATATTTTGACTAGGGTTTCTTTTCCCCTTTAACTCGTTCTATGGTTGATTGCACCTGCACCTTCGAAAGAAAAGTCTTAAAAAATAGAGCGCATAACCTTGACAGCGACTCACTAAGAATTCATGGACACTTCGCCGTCGCACAGCGCTTGGCAAGCGCAACTACTCGAGTAAAGTAGAACTGAAAATCACCAATCATGAACTATTCAATTCCTGCTTGCCTTCACATTGTCACATAGCGCCTTATCCCCTCCCCCATACGAATACATATATGAACGCAGAATAATAATACTTGTACATACTCCACACAATATAGTCGGATTAATAAATAAACCCGGAAATATTTACATCAAAGAAATGTGGAAAATATATTTAAAAATATTAAATGCTTGCGGAAAAATCTGCAATTCCCTCTTTTGGCATCTTTTTTTGTTCCTTTATGTTTATTCCACATGTATTTAATTTTATTTCGCCATTGTTTTGTTGATATAGTTGCAAGATAACTGTAATACATGTTTTGATTCTTTTCCAATTTTATCTTTCAGAATACGACCAGTAGGACCTTATTGAAATCGGGTGACGGGTGAAATGGACGGACGAATGGAGAGGGTTGTGCCTTATTTCAACAACAGGGCGCTCGGACTGTTCATTACAGGTACAAAAATAACACAAACAACACGGTAGCAAAGGTCAAATTCTCTACCTAACTCATGTTAGAAATGTATACTTTCTCACCGCTTACACATGCATGTTGGCAGTACACAATTTACTCTACTGCTTAAACGAAGTCAATGCGAGGGAAATTCGAAAAATTCTCGAAACAAATAAAACTAAATTCGGTTTAAATTTAACGCTAGTCCACTTTTGAATTGTGCTATTTGCTACTTCAGTTTCATTTGAATGACCTTGATTACTTGTGATGTCAATTGATATTTGTTATGCGACAGTATTATGTATTCGATCCCGGGGTACTGGTGAAAACGTGTCTCTCATATATTACTCAAGCAACACAAGGGGTACAGAATCTCCTGTAGTGATAAGTCACTACGGTGATGGAAATTTCCCCTTAAAAAATAAATAATTGGAATGAATCGAAGCAATACATAACAAAAAATTATTGTACGAGCCCAGTCGGCATTGCAACAAACTGTGGCGCGAAGGTCCCGTGTTCGATTCCAGGCACGGGCCCACATTTATTTGACCCCTGTATACAGTTGAAAACGTGCCCCTCAGTCATTGCCATAGGAACACGAGGGATACAAAATCTCACTACAGTGACTGCAAAAAAAAATACCACAGAGTTGGTACCAAAGTTAGAAAACTCTTAAAATAAAGACCCGGAATTTTAATAATGAAGCGAGGTCATTTGCGTGGTCAAAGCATCGTTTGGATGTTTATCGATTATCGAGTGCAAGCGGCACGGCTCTGGCGTCTATACATAGCAAATAATGTGGGAATGCGACGCACATGGAGCGCCAACTACGTCATTCGACGGCGCGTGGGGGCCCCCAGGCACTCCCAGCCAATCACACGACGCATTCCATTGTTCGTGCGCATGCGCGTGCCAGTCATTTTATTCGATTAAAAATCTTCCGCCTGGCGGTTTGACATTTTTGACAACCTTTTCTGTTGTGTGTGCGTGCCGCCGCAAAAACCACACACCCACTCATTCCCATCGCGTCCCGGGCGTCGCATTATGGGAGTCAATCACCTCCCGCACGTGCACTACGGGGTTTCCCGACACACCGTTGCGCTACGTGAATAGCCGACCGTCGAGCTGTGTGACCAAACGCGCCCCGCATTGTAAAGGGAGCCCACGTAATACTATAACTGGATAACGGAAATATGTCGACTAGGCCGCGTTTCGTAACGGATGGTCGCTGCTGCGCTGGCAAGCATGGGCATAGAGTGGGAATGGCCAACGCGACGCTGACTGTCGCCAGGCGGAGGACAAAATCGTGAGACGAATGTGGATCGAATGGAGGTGATTGGATGGGGTGGAGGTGGGGGTGGAAGACATTCCTGGCGTCGTCCACGTATAGCGGCATCAGCAATACATTTCAAAGGTCGCCTGGCACTATTAAATGCAGCGCGCTTTTTTCCACCTCTCGCTCTCTCTCTCTCTCTCTCTCTTTCTCTCTCTCTGCCGACGCACTATTTGAAGTGTCGATCGATTTGATTGTATCTGACATCGCTGTCTCTACGTTTTCGTCTTTTCCAAAATAAAATCCCGGCTGACGTACTTCGCAGAATCGGGGCCCGGAACCGCGAGCACCTTTAGGAACACGCGTTCGGGATTTGGTAGCGCAAAGTTGATCCGAACGGGGTTTACAAATTACAAAGTGTACCCGCAAACAACTCTGGAGGGGCTTATTGCAGGGGGGGTCACACGACCATTAGAGGACGAAGATGTCCTATTTTGACCACTACAACAATATTTACAATCTCCTCACCCAGGGACGATCTGATAATTTGGCCGAGCTTAGGGTTACCTATATAGAGATCTTTAGCGTGTACTTGCCAAAGTACAGGCACGGGTCCCACGTCTTATTATTTTTCGTTACTTCAATTCTGAAGGAAGGCGTGCGCACTAATTTATTTCGCCCGAAAAATTCCGGAGGTTTGTGTCGGGAATTGAACCTAAGATCATGGACATAGCAGATGATATGAGCGAATCTGTCTTTTATAATCGCATTTGTCCTCCCCTGAATTATTTATTTTGACTGCGTAATTGAGTGACTGATTATGTGAAAATGTGAGATGACGACGTTCGATGCACAACAATCGGCTAAGTTACACGTTCAAGACATGAGCGACCTGAAAATACGGTGTCGAGTGGGGTGCGTAATGAAACTGACTTACCTAACCAAAAACATAACATGAAGTGACTAATCAGGAGAGACTGACTTTCGCTACGCGGTCCACTCGACACCGTATTTTCAGGTCGGTCATGTCTTGAACGTGTAACTTAGCCCTTATTTTTCTCCTAATCAGAATTCAAAATGAAAATATTAGTTTAGGGCGGGATTCGAACTTCAACCTAGAAACTAATACTTACAAAGCTGACACCTTAACCACTCCGCCATCGGGACATCCATGTCAATACAACTTTTATTATGGTACTTAAGCTTTTTAATAGTTCTTTTTTCTTTTGGCAATCAATGATCATCATCACTGAAGCAAATGACATGGCAGGATATTCTGAACCCCTCTAATTGCCTCGAAAGAGCAAATTGTGGAGGGGCACATTCATCACAATAGTATTCTTATAGTAAGTAACTATAGTTAACTTTTGTTCAAAACTATAGTAACTGTAGTATCGCACTAGAGTTAACTTTTGTTCAAGACTATAGTAACTGTAGTATCGCACTAGAGTTGACTTTTGTTCAAAACTAGTATCGCACTATAGTTAATTTAGTGTTTAACTACTGTGTAATATCATAGTTAGCTATAAAACTATACTATGGCTACTATAGTTTTGAACTCTATTGCGATACTACAGTTACTATAATTTTGAACAAAAGTTAACTATAGTGCGATACTACAATTACTATAAATGAAAATGAAATGTCCGGTTCAGCGCTGGAGATAAAAACGAAAAGAGTCTGGCGAACTTTTTGTAGAAAAACAGTATATTTACCATTTTTTTTAAACTAACGACAAATGCGACCAAACTAGTAATGCAAATGCGGAGACCGCACGTAAAACTGTACCTGACCGAGCGAAAACGACGTATGACGACTCTCCACTCAACGTCGTTCCCCGCCATCCCTCACATGCAACAAGGTTTACAAAAAAATAATTACCATGGTTGACAGTATCGATTTGATACACACCAATGCAATCTTCAGTTGTCTTTAGGCGAACGAATTTTTTGCTTTCTTGAAGATTGCATTGGTGTGCATGAAATCGATGCTGTCAACCCTGGTAATTATTTTTTTGTAAACTTTGCTGCATGTGAGGGATGGCGGGGAACGAAGTTGTGAGTCGTCATACGTCGTTTTCACTCTTGTCAGGTACAGTTTTACGTGCGATCTCCGCATTTTTTTTATTATTTTTATTTTTTAAAGTCACAGTAGCGCCTAGTGCACCACAGGACTACTGCACCCTCGTGTCTCTATGGAGATATGTGAGGTGCAGGGAAGGGCTGGGAAGGAGATTGGCAGCTGGTATAGCCAGACTGCAGGATCCACCCCTGAGCTCTGGACTCACGCATGTTATCGCGCTGGCAGAATTCCGAATCCTGTTTCTAAAGCTACTTTTAAATCGATCCCCATTTATTGAAAAAGTTGTTTTCAGCATAGATGGAGATAATATACCGGTAATGTTATTTATCCAATTTAATTGTAAAAAATAAACTACATTCAAAATATAATACAAGCTGTTCTAGAAGAAATGAAGACAGATTTCTCTCTAGAAAACATAGTGGTGAGGTAGCGATTGTCCAATTCTGACCATGCTATGCGGGCAGATACCTTGGGAAAGGGTACTATTATGCTTGTAAGGACGGAGAGCAGCGGAAAATAAGGAAGATCATGCATTAGGTGGATGGATGGTCAAGAGTTCGGGATTTAATTCTGTGCAACTGCGGGATGCACTGCGCGATTGGAAACATTGGTGGCGAGCTTTTGTTCATACGAGTAAGGTTACCAGAGTTCGGAAAACAACTCGACGGTACTTAACAGCAAAAGATATGTATTTAATACATCAAATTATTTTATACGACTAGACATTTCTAAACTCAAAAACTGATTTGTTGAAGAAATAAAATTTGGCATTTGTATTATTTTTTTGCAACGAAAAATCAGATAACATAAGTAGGTGTGAAACAGAAACCGGTTTGTCTGTTCGAAACATATGGTGGTCGCGGCATAGTCAACGACGCAAATTTTATAGATGTGGAAATTTGTTTTCGTGATTGCATTACGCTGGTAGCTGCGAGCGATTACACAAAACGTTTATCCCCAATGCCCCGTACGGACTACTAACGCACGTTCGCGCATTTTCTATCTGATTATCCCAGTTGATATAAATATAGGACCGACTGCTGGTACCGGGTGGGCGTTGCAGATGGAATAGATTAGTGATTTCCACACAGCACGAAACTTTAATCTGGGATCTTTACCAATTTATTCAACTTCATAGGGCAGCAGCATTAAAAATCGCAGCACAATTAAAGAGTTCCTTTTGGCCGTTGCCATTGAAGGTGGAAGGAAATAAAGGCTTTCGAGTCGAAGGCGATAACGGACATAATATTTCCCGTATCTTTTAATAGCTTCGCAATTAGCATTTCATTTGTCTCGCGCTACTACAAACGTAAGTTTTGGAAACGAACGATTCGACTAACCACATACAAAAGCATTAAATTGCACACCTGCATGCTTGGTTATTAAGTTAATATCCTTTAATAGGATCGTTCGAAATAAATGTCATAATTACGGTTAGGAATATTTTTTAGCCCTTATTTCTTTGATGTCAGTTTGTTACACCGATATATGCAAGGCTATTTCCGCCATAAAATGATCGCGTTCAAAAAAAAAAAATTATTAAAAAAACAACGATGAGTAATTTACAGCCGTTTTTGGATAAAGTTTTTGCACGTCCAAATCAACAGTATTGCGGGTCGATTGTCGATCATTTGCCTGGGTCAGCCGTCGACCTGATTAATAGATCCTGGCCGGAAATTTCAATTCGCACGTTGATTATACTGGCCATCTCATGCATAAATATCCGAGATGCAATGCGACGTGATTGTGTAACAATAAAATGAGCGGCTGTCGCGCGCAAATACAACTTAAAAAAATACTATCGGCCTCTATTTATGCCCACCGATGGCCTACAATAATTACACATTGCGTGTACGGCTTTTTTAACAAACGGCAACGCATCCGTTAAACAATACGAGATGCGCTGGATGCAGTCATTGGAAGGAATAGAAAAAAAATTGCAAGTGATGATCCTGACTAAAAATTGAAAATCGAATCTTTTGATTTAGATCTTGGTTAGGCGACGTAGATGGCTGCCACTTCGAAAGACAAATCCAAACTTGATTTAAAGTAGCAGATAATAATTTTCGTGTATTAATTTTACACGTATGTTGGGTACTTTTTATATCTGTAATAATGATCCCATGTGCCAATGAAAACATAAGATAAAGGAAGAGTGTAAGGCCTATTGGTGAGTCGGAAGTGGCAGATTAACCTGATTAAATTGTGTATAAAAAATCTCCTCCTTTAATTTATAGAGGCTTAAAATTTTGCACTTGTGTGTTTTAAAAAAATCGACTACAACTGCTTGTCTTTCACATTGTTTTTCATTTGGTTAACGTCTCACAAAGGAATTCCAAATATAAACTCTCTTCAGGGCATAGGTACTACTTGGTGCCAATGATCCCAAGGAAAAAGAATCAGTAGTGTGTCAATTTATCCTCAAATACGGAGTCTTTCGATCTGAAACCTTTCAATCTATACACATTACAGAGTACCTACTCGTCTGAAGCGTGTCTGTATCTGAAAATCCGATCTGCGACATTTACTAGACCGCAGACGAGAATAATAATGCTGTGACATTAAGAAGGGTATTGGCGTGATTCGTGACGTCTTTATTTCACTCCGTCACGCGATCAAACAGACGGAAAAATAAAGAGATCTCGCTGAAAAGGACACGTACCTATTTTCTTTGAGGTTTCATTAAAGACGATGTCTGGTCGGACTCGTGCAGGACCAGCATTTCATCAAAAACTATAGTTTAAGTATAACAAAGTCAGCTTCTGACAACTACTATTTTACTACAATAGTACTTTTAACGCCCTCCGGCAGGTGTATTCACTAAAAAAACAATGTCTGTTGTCTGTTAATTCGAGCAGCTGAAACTAGTTTGCATAATTTTATACGTACGAGTCGAGATAAGATCAAATAAAAAATATTTGATTACAATACTTCAAAACAAGTGTTTTGTTCTAACTCGAAATTGGGAGGAAAAAAATCTCACGGCCTTGCTTGAAAAATAAAAAGTCCCGCGTTACACTTAAAACACAAATTTGCTTTAAAATAAACACAATGAGATTAGCATTTATAAAACAACTCCTGTCTCAGGTGCCTGTCTTGCTTAGAAAAAACAAAGCAGTTCTTCCACCCTTCACTTTCGATCAATTCCACGTAATACAACAAGTTTTTTTATGCAATTGAAGCAGCTGAATACACTCGACTCAAGTTGAGCTGCCATCAAAGGATCAGGACATTCCGACTAGGGACAATAGGGAATAGGGGACAATAGACTTGCCTCAGGGACGAATCAAATGTGATAGTATAAACTTTTGATAGGCAGCAGCAACACAAGAATGCTACTATTTATTTTGTCGTCTGCATTGTGTCCACCTGCTCTAAATGTCGAACAGACACAGCAGGTTATAGGACAAGACAATTCCCCCCCATAATAGATTGAAATTCGTTCAATAATAGCTGCCTAAGTATAGGCTTCGTGTATTTGAACGCTCGGTTAATAGAGGAAGCCTTCTTTATATTTTCTGTCGATCTAAATTATATTCTCTTAAATACCAGCTGTCACACCGTCGACATTTACAAAAATCATCGTTATTTTCTCTTGACCCTTTTGGAGCTAGCAGTTGTAAAACCATTCTCGCCTACTCGTTGAAAAAAAGTTCCCCATGATTCATTAGAATAATAATTAAAAGATATCCCTGAAGATAATAGTAAAAATAATATTGTACTAAAAATAATATAAATCGCTACATTCACACCTATAGTCAGGCGACACATTTTCGGTCAGGATACCACGAATTACGTATTCATCTTCGATTCACACCTATCGGTGCTGGCTCGTGTCATTTGAAAATTGGATGAAAAAAGATGAATAATTATGCAATTATTGTACATCATTTAGAAAATATTCGAGCGACTCGTATTAGCCAAGGTGCCGGGTTCTCGGAACGAGCTCAAATTTGTTTGAACCTGGGATGGTGGCGAAAAAGTACCCATCGACCATCGCACTGAGCCGTACTGTAGTACTGTAAAACTACTCAATACTGCTTAATAAGTATAATTTCTGAATGAATCCAACCGACATTACGAAATTATCAAGACGTCGGCCTGGTCGCAGGAGGACACATGCCAAACCACACCATACATATCAATCAGTAACATAATACGAGAGTTATATTGACACCAAATGCGAAACGCTTTTTTTAAGTGCATTTGTTTGTAGGTTAATGCTGCAAATCTACTTATCTTCGACTACCGGCTGAAGCAATCGCAGAAGCGATCGCAAATTGTGATCCGAAATATCCCGATAGATCAATCATCTTAAAATACGTGCCGTGTATTTAAAATGGCCAGCTGCAGTTATAATATAGCATGTTTGACTAAGTCGGCTATTCTTTCGCTGATATCATTTTCTGATTATTCATTTTGAATATTTCAGTATCAACGCGAAAGAAGATTATTCAACACATGTTTTTTTTATGATCTATTGAATATATTCGGCTAGCTACCAGTGTATTTTTAGAGAGAACCAGCATTTGCAGGTATACTGCATGTAAGAAACGTTTAGGACATGTAAATAAACACAGTTACTTCAATAAAAAGTACGATACTTTAGGTATTCAGAGTGAACAAGTATGCAGTATACGGTAAATCGTAAACGATCAGGAATCATGTATTTAAAAAAAAATCAAAGTGCTTGTGTATTAAGCCACTATTCCGCAGAATTCGAAACAAATAAAATTAAAATAATATCTCATGTGCCCGATGAAGATTGTACCTCGTAGTTGTTTCGAGAAAAAAAGACTAAGGGAAAACACGCTACAACTGTTTCATGCCTTACCTGCGCCCATATCACCAACAAGCCAAATAAATTTTCCTGCGAATGCACAGAGTGTAGATATATGTTCCTTTGTCTTCTCCTTAATGAACGGAAAACATATTCAATCTCAAGCACGGCCGTCTTGCTCGTGAGTTTTTCAGCTTTTTCTGAACATGATCGGTGAACTTTCAACTCAAGGCGGCCCGGTTAAGTTTACGGTGCAAACTAAACTAGCCTCCTTGTTCCTGGCGCCCATGCAGAAATCCAAAGCGAGTCTTGGGGCGGAGGCTAAGATGCCCAAACGTGCATGTGCATGCAGCTACTACAGTCCTTAATTTAGCAGAAAGCCTCAGAAACGCATGATGACTGCAGTGCGCCAATGCCAAAGTATTTTTATCTCAATGTTATCGTCCCATTAAATAATGTTTGACAATTACGTCACTTATTGTAGTTTCCTTGAAAGAAAACGCTACAAAAATAATTTTAAATATACAAAAATTGGAGTCGCTCTAATGTCAAACGAGCGCGAGTCCATTTTTCCTCCCATCAACCAAAAAGTATCATCTAATGAGAGTCGTTAACATTATCATTGGAAAAGTTCCAGGTTTGCTGCTACTATTACACTGCAGTGCTACTTATCATATTCATACCAGTATAAAGAGCGTAGGAGACATTTTAGACAATGTGAGCATAACCTTCGTGCACCTAGGTAGAAATAGTTTGGCAAAAATAAACAATGCTGCTTCAAAATCCAAACTACCATTTCGACATTGACAACTATTCGGCGTTATTCACGCGGTGATGATTTGGCATCATTGCCTGCGTCCATTGGCGCTTTGCAAAACATAGTGGCGGGTCTCAGTAGGATTCGCTATAGCGACCACGCAGCCATGCACTCACTCATCATCCCACGCAGCAATTTGCCCGCCCCCACGCCACCTCTTCCCCTCCCTCATATCGCTCCTCTGCCGCCTCGTCCGCCTCTAAAACAATACTAAAAAAAAATGGTACGCATGCTCACTACAGGTGAATAAGACAACAACAAAAGCATTTCATGTGCGCAGTGTCACCAGGTCAAAATAAAGGGCACCGAGGAGACGTTTTTTTTTATTGTGTTGCACGTTGTAGAATAACTTGCAATGATATGACCACGCGTTATGAACAGGTCGAGTTTGAAAAACGACGCCCCCTTTCGGGGTGAATCTGCACTGCACATTAACCGGGCCAAGATCGTAATAAGGCAAGAATAAAAACTTGGTCGATGGTTCTGGCAATTTACACGATATACATTAAACTTGTATGAAATTGAGAATGGAATTTTGTAATATTGTATTTCAGTTATGGTAAAAAATCAAAGTAGTTCGGAATTTAAATGTTAGAATTTTATAATTTGAATGCTATTTATGATCAGACAAACACAAGCGTATAAAATTTATACTGCAAATATAAATTTAAAAAATAATAATTTTCGAAACGGAGCTAGGAGTCAGTCCATTTAAGACCGTTTCATGCAAGAGGACGAGTATTGATCCTGTCTTGCGACTCCATGTCTGCCAGCAAATCTTCTTCGATTAATCCGAAATTTTTGCCGTTTTTTGTCTTGAATGTTTAGTCTCAGCTATTCATATAAAATAAATGGGTCAACTTATGTGACCAAATAACATTTATAAACAAGTATAAAAAGGCGTACAAGTACTCTGTATAACGGTCATTTATCAAAACAGTATCATTCTCCCTTCCGCCTAAATTGTTACTATAAATAATTAACCTACGTGTGTTTTTTGTCAATTCTGCCGTATACGGTGTCTATTACCATTATTAGATTTTTCAGCTTTGGGGATTTCATGTCCTTGCATATTAGAGAGAAGGCAATTACTCGTATTGCGTGATCGTCATACAAAACACGAACTTGCATTTTATGTATTCTAATACATGTATTTTAAATTGTAGGCTGCATACTGCGGGCGAGCGAAAAATAAAGGCCAACCATTACTTAAAAGGCGGACACTGGAGTTGCTCTTTATTTTTGGCCTCATACAATGTGAACGCTCGGAACGCTCTACCCATGTCATTTTGTTCGCGTCTCTCTAGGAATATAATATGTCCAGTGTTCTTGTACTCTGTGAGAAGCAAATTAAACACCTTCGTTAATTTGTTCGCTATTCTGGTTGCGGTTTCTTTTTTTACGAGTATCAAAAATGCCGTGCATTTTTTTAAAGGCGCGTTTACATTCTGATGAGAGCTGCAGCCACAGGCAGGATTTGCGGTACACAAATTGCTAACCAACGTAGAAAATTCAAATGGGTGGTGGGGTAGTCAGCAAACTGACACCACTTTTCTACATGTCAGAAGTTATATTGAAGAATGTTATATTCCAGACATTTTTTTTTAAAGTTTGTACAAGTTATTTCAACAGTTCCCGTAAAAAAGAAATCAGGTGCAGCGTAAATTGATGCGAGTGGCAGACGCCGTCATTTCTCGCTCACTTTCAGCCTACCAAGAACGGAAATATTACAGTTTTGGTTGTAGGTCTCAGGAGGACGTCCGTGTAGTCCCTACAAGGAAGGAAAGTCGCGGTGGTAAACCATTTTACCATTACCATAACTTAGCAATCAAGCTACGGCTGTCACTTTGCAGTAATGAAGTAGGGAAGAAGCCAGTTAAAATGCAATTATAACCAGGTGGTATTCATGGCTAGCTATAATTTTGGAGTGAACGGTACCTTTACCTCGTAGCTGCTATAAAAATCTGGCAAACTTGAACTGAATCTGAATTGAGGACAACCACTTCACGGGTAGGATATTTTAAGTACAGTTTATATAAGGAATGCGCAAAAGATGTAGTGTTTTGCGTTGTCACGAGATTACGTACGTTGTAGACATTAAATAGAAAGGTCACAGAGTTAGACGGTTAGACCGAGCTTTGTGGATAAAGAATGACAAGAATATACTCTCTACAAAGGTTATCAATGTCATGCGTAAGTCTTCGTCTTGTCGTGTGGAAAAGTTAAGTAATTCCGATGTTTTATATATTGCGGTCGCATATGCTCGCGTTGAGATTCGGTCCACAGCGGAACAGCAAATCCAGACAATTTTTTTGTAAATCATATTTGAATAATGATTCAGTGACTATATTCTAAATGAAACTAACATGATCGAAATAAAACAAAAGGCGCCTTTTGCGCATCTTTATCATTGGTGCAACCAATGACTCCAAGCGGGACGAATGCACCCGGTCGAATGCTTTTATTTCATTGCAATCGTGCATTCGTTGGAGCGCTATCGTTTGATGTAACATTATATACGTGTGCGTTCACCACGACCACCTGAGACAATGCACGAGATGCGCCGTGACCAATCGTTGATATTTTTAATGGATTTCTCCTGTTTTTTTACATTGATTATATTT
>JAUJYS010001716.1:0-16580 GCA_033995665.1 Melogona broelemanni | reverse complement strand
AGGGGGAGGGGGAGGGGGAAGGGGGAGGGGAGGGGGAGGGGGAGGGGGGAGGGGAGGGGAGGGGGGGGGGCAAGGTAAAAATTAATTTTTTTCAAATAAAATATAGAAACTCTCAAACTCATGCCTTTTTTTTACATATTTAGAAAATATGTAGAAAAGGCACGCACAGCACTATTTTTTAGTACGTCCCGTCTAGCTCTGTGGGTTTGACAACATGCTCCGGAGCGGACGGTCTCGTGTTCGATTCCCGGCGCAGGCTCTCGTTTATTTTATCCAGGGGCACTGGAGTCATCTCTCATAGCCTCGGCTGAGGTTAAGGGGTGGCTAACTCTTCCTGGTCTGACTGTCTGGTACTCGAGGGAGAAGGCAGCAAGGCTATAGCCGCTGCCACTCCCTATCATACCCCATCACATTTATTCCTGTTTTTATCATTTTGATATTATTTATCAAAAATAGTTTGTCGCTCTGTTCAAAGTTTGATTCATACAATTTGAGTTGAGCAATCTAGTATGTAAAAATTTCCGTTAGAAGGCAAATTTTCCCAGCGAAACTTTAAATAACTCGAAGGACGTGACCCCTGTTGCATTCCAGACAACAAATAAGTGTACGTGGCATTTTAGACCTCGGCCAAGTCGTAAGTGTCCTCGCTATATGAAATATGGTGATATTTTGCTATCTGTTGGAGGGAAAAATTCCATCGTCCTAGAAAATTCCTTCCAAGCGATTAAACTATCCCCTCGGTAGTATCTAAATAATCATATGAATATACGCTAGGGTTCGATTTTCCAGGGGGGTCGGCGGGGAGGATTTTACCCTCGTTTTCAGTTGCCCGACCTCCCCACTTCGGGCACGTCATGATCCTACATTCGCAAATGCATGCCAGCGCATTAAAGATCCTGAATAAAATCTGCTCGCGCCCTTTGCTTATCCACTAACACAGTTGTCCGAACCCCACACTTATTTGTATCCATTCCTAAACAAGCTCGTACCCACCTGGAATCTCAGGGGAATTAATTTTTGCCAGAATTCGATAATCTTTCCTTTTTCTACTTCAGTTACCACAATCTTATTAATTTCTTACGTTTGAAGATATGAAGAAACAATGTTCAGACTGGGTTTGGGTTTGGGTTTGGGGTCAGTGGTGTTATGGCTGCACGTCCTTTTGTGACTGGAATAAATCACGCATTGTGGACGTTCGATGAGTTTTATATGGTAAAAAACTTTTTAATTGACGAAGCGACAAATTAAAAATTTTCCGACGTTCAGCGCCAGTATAACTAACAAGTGTGGTTATACGAAACAATACTTATTATATTCAATAAAGATTAAAAAACTAAGTACTTAACAAACAGTGCTTTAGGTGTATTCTCGACCATTGATGATGGTGCACGGGAACAATTCCCGATGTAAATGTCTTAAAGTATCTAAAGGCATTTAATTACATCGCGAATTGTTTGCGAATGTCAAGGATACACCTAAAAACACTATTCATATTTAAAGAAACGGCTCCTATCATATTCAGTTAGGACGTACTTATAACGACAATGTTTTGACCATCATAAATATTTCAAGAAAAGTATTTTCAAATTTTACATGTAATGCCTTTAACAAATTGTGTTTACATTTTGTGCATATTTTTAAAAAAAGATATAAACAATATTATATTTTAAATATTTTCGTTAGTCGTTTGTCTTTAAAATCTTTATTTGTCTATTCTTTGTTTAATTAACAAGAGTCCGCGAATTTGGCTCAACCAGTGCGGTAGAATGTCATCGTTATCGCGGCATTCGCGACCAATTCGCCATACTCCTTCTCAAGTAACTATTCATGGGGTAACTTGATAAGCGGCAAATCGTGTTCGCCTCCACAGTATACATGCGCAACGAGGAAAGTAATAAAAATGTGTATCTTAATAAAATTCAACCCCCTTACACTTTTAGTGCAGCAATTATATGATTTTATGCAGCAATTTAATTTTCTTATTTACTCTTCATAATAAGAGAGTTCCTGTCGCAACAGCTTCGCTATATCGCCCAACTCGGAATCCTCTGTCCTACGTTCAAGCGCAAACAGGTTACGCATGTGCAGCGAAACAAAAATTTAGAGCAATTCAAACAACTTGCCATTTCCATAATAAACAGGTTACTGCCATTTAGCCGATTAGTTAGCTGTAGGACGAAAAAAAAAATCTACACGCTTACCATTGTCTCCGGGGATAAACAACAGCGAATTAATATGCAACTCAGGAGCCATCCCAAATTTTATTACCACGTTTTAACCTCCGATTCTATCCTCCTGAGACTCCGTGCCCACCTTTGTAAATAAAAACAATGTTAGAATTACATTGGTCTTTTTTTAGTATGAAATCATAAATAACGGTGGTTCAAAAAATAAATGGAAAATGAACCACGTCTTGCAGAGCAAAAAGCTAACTACTTGCAAGAAAACAGCACATGTTCCTTTAAACCCAATCTATCCCTAATTATAACATCCACGGTACAAATTAATTAAAATCACATTTTTTTATCCAACAATTTTAAAATATGATAGTATTCGACGTTAACGAGATTGGAAGTTTTTTTAATTTAAACTATTGGGTAAATGTTCTTTAGAAACATGTTGCATAATAGCATGATTTTAGTTTTACCAACTATTGACCAATCTAATAACACTGAATGCTGGTTAATGGCGTTGATGATCTAATCATTATATCAAATCGATTGCCTTTGAAATACATTGAACCAAATTGGTTATCCCTCAAAAAGGCATTAAAATCAGGAGACAAATCTCAGCAATGGGATCTCAGAAGGATGCTTGTTGGCGACAGCCCCGTGAGCGTCAAAGTACGAGAGTGCTCTCTCTCTCTCTCTCTCCGACGCATTTGCTCTAGTCGATAGAAATTTCCCGGACCGATGATTAATCGCAAAATGAATCAGATTAGCAATTAAAGGCTGCACCTCTTTTTTATTTTCTTTCCCTAATCAAATCAACCATCACGTCAGAAATTTGACTTTAATGGTTTAGCTCACGGCGCTGCGCGAGGAAAACGAAGCGCGCCAGTTTCGGCTAAAGCTCGCTCTCGCCAAAATTTCCCGTGAATACAAATTGACCAAATAAAAAATATCAGTGCGCGGCTGTGCCTCTCCCACTGAACGTAAAAGTCTGACGTTGTCTCGTGCAGCAGGCCCGCCTTTTTCGCTAACAGAAACACAGCCTTCGCGTAAAAAAAATCAATCTAGTCAATAGATTGACTGGCTCGACAAGGCAAAAATTAAAAAGCAATCGCTCTTTTCCGACACCTCTTCCCTTTCTCGTACCACGACTACCAATCACTAAAAAGATTTTCGACCACCACAGTGATCAATTAGGCGAAACTTCTTACTCGGAAAATGAGCGAACCCGCCCGTTCTAATCAAAATAATGGCAATTATCACTTCACGAAGAAAATGAATAAAACGGCAATTTCGAAACGTTCGAAATGAAGAAAAATGTACCGCATGAACGAGCGAGTCAACAGTTGAGGGTCACCGCGACAATCGCGGACGAATGGGTGGACAAGCTAGCTTACAGATAAGTCGACGCAACTTCGTTAATTTTTAATGCTACGAGTAAACTAATGCTTGGCATGAGCGGTTTCCTACATAAATTGACGATAGTAAAAATTATACTGTCATGATTATCGTTTGGTTTGGTTTGACTGACCACAGCAAGAGTTAACTAGCTAACTTTCCAGGAAGTGAATGCAGAATTGAGAGAATAGCGGACTTCATTCTTTTAGGTTCTCAAAGTGTACACGAGTTCACAAGATAAAGGTATGGATACAGTTACATTCATCGCCTTTAACAAGATGTTATTCAAATACCAACATTTTTTTGTTATGATCCGTCGAGTCGTTTCCGATTCCTGGTGACGCCATGGACAAGATCACTCCAACTGGGCCGATTCCATTACTTACTTTGCAGCTCCCGGAGTGATATCTTTGTTTCCCTCTTAATACAGTACAGCCATCTTGTGCGTGGTCGTCCCCTTTTTCTCGCTCCACTTATCTTCCCAAGCATGAGCGCCTTTTCTAGGGAGTTGGTCGCCCGCATCACATGCCCAAAATATCGCAGTTGGTTGCTAAGGACCACTGACTCTAGTGAGCATCTGGGTTCAATCCTGTCTAATACTGACTGGTTGGTCTGCTTTGCAGTCCAGGGTATGCACAGTAATCGCCACCAGCACCAAAGTTCTAAAGCGTCCATCTTCCTCTTCGCGTTCTTCCTTATGGCTCAGCTCTCATTGCCATATAGCATTATAGGAAACACCAAGGCTTTCACGATTCTGACTTTTGTGGGGACAGTCACGTCGGGGTCCTTTATGATCTTAGCCAGGCATGGCTGTCCTGCCCAGCACAATTCTTCTCCTTATCTCTTGTTCACATCCCTAAAGTCACCTTTCTTCTGGATTGGTATATATACGGATGTCTTCCACTATTTAGGCCATACTTGAGTTTATACTAATCCTTGTGTCAGGAATTTAGACTATATATTTTTTATCCTTGCCTTTAATATTACCTAGCGTAATTTCCATGGGGGAGTAAGATCAGGGGTTTTCCATTTGGTTATCCATTTTGTAATTACCTTTTTGGTGGTGTTAATCGTTACCAGGTAGACTGTTAACGGGAAACTTCAAATGGTTTTTTTACGTGCCTCACGTTTCGATAAAGAGGTCTAAGGGTAGACACTATATATTGTAGACTATTCATTGGGTTTCGAGGAAAGGGACTAATTGTTTGGCCTTGTAGTTTTGAAAATGGAAAAATCGTTATAAACTCAACAATTTCAACTTAACTGTTGCACCTGGTCATTGTCCCCGAGGACTTTACGTCATTCAGTATAGTGGCTTTCCCACATTCCTTTAAATATTTGAAAGCACAAATATTAAATTAAACCGGACTAAACAGCCATACCACAGTTGACTTGTCTTAAATGGATTTGTATTTGCAGAGAATTGAGTTGAATTGAATTGGCATTCAAACTCCGCTAAAAGAATAGCCGCCCCTCAAGGGAACACTGATTTTCGCCAAATTGGGGTAATGTAATTTTTTGTACTCTTTTTCATTATATTGACAATAAAAGGACAAGACAAAAAAATATAGTTAATGTTTTACGTTTTTTCTTGTTTGTTTTACTATTATAAAATAATTGAATTGATTTCTATTGTCAATCGGCAAATGCAAGATTATACCCTTTCAAAAGAGATAGGAATTAGCAATTGAAAGGCGCATGTATCTTTACAAGCGCGAAAAAAGTGCATACTCTTCGTCTCTACTCTTGAACTTCTTTGACCTTTTACCTATCTCGTTTGACTCGGTCAGGAGCACAGTTCATCATGCCCGGATTCCGTAACGGCCCACTGCCAGAGGTTCTTCTAATAGTCATTTCCTCATTTGTTCTTGAGGGGGGAGGGCAATGGGTAAACTGGGCGGGTACCAGGTGACATATTTACGAGAGTGCCGGTCACCCCTTCCCCCCTAGTTGCCCTTAAACTCCCCCACCCCTCCCGCTCAGCTCGTCACTAGCGCTCGCGTCGGAACCAGGGATGAAATTGTCCCGAGAAAGAGAGGAAGAATTCAGAAACGCCCATCAGGTAAGAATAAAAGAGGGGAATACAAAAAAAAAAAAAAAATCAGCAGTTGGTTGTTGTTCGACACGCCCCCTTTCAGTGACGTCATAATGGCCGTCAGTCGTTTTGATTCTGGGTCGGGGATTGGTGAAGTGATGACAAACGAGCCCACCGGATGTGGATTTGTTCCATGTGACGCCCACTTCCGCTTCACGTGCTCATTTGCGCTACTGTGTCATTTGCTGTGACTTATTAAGCTGAATTTCTTTTAACCAGTTTGACTTTGAGGATGACGTGGTTTTTACAAAACCAAGTCGTTGTCTCAAACGTCCTTGACCAACCTTTGTGGTTTTGGTGCTAGCGTTCTTTTATCTTCGATTTAGGTTCGTAAATTTACAGGTTCAGGTACAAGCCTATTCGTTGGCTTGCCATATTATCCGGAACAGCGCCGAAAAGAAGAGTGGTGAAATTTCACCACAAAATTGAAATTTCATCAAAGGATGAAATTTCTTCCAGGAATAAAATTTCATCCAAAATGAAATCTCGCTTGTTTTTCGGGTTGTTTTTTAGCCTATTGCTTCAATATCCAAAAAACGATATGAGATTAAGAGACATGCTTGTGGTCATTATTGGTAGGTACACATTCTCGTGTGGTAGAATATTGTTGTAAAAAAAATATTCATTGATGCTCGTAAACGTACTCTGTTGCTTATACAGGATCGCCATTTTGAATTTAAATAATTCGAATAATGGCGTCACGGAATGGCATGTGCGCGATGCCAATTCATAAAGAAAGGAAGGACCACCATGTGCGCCATATTTTATTTAAATTAAGTAAAGATTTCCAATTTTATGATCAAATTTATAATCGAAACGTATTTTTTTCTGAGCAACCTTGTATATTATTTCGATGTCTGCCACAGCGTGCATGGGTACACCTTTTTATTTTTTATTCTGTTGTTTTATCGCGTGAGATCAAGGATAATTGCTTTTCGATTTTTTTTTTGTTTGTTCAAATTTACATTTAAGGATAACACTGCAGGTGGGTCTGCATTATATTGGCTAATATATGCTTCCTATTACATTATATTATTTCACAGTCATTAAAATAATAATAAATTTAATGAACGGTGATGTGTAATTAAAAAAAACTGATTATTAAATAAAAAAAATTCTAACTCTTAATTCTACCCGATCGACGTTAGACAATTTAGAAATGTAATAACTTTTTGTTTTCTGAAATTTAACATATAATATTTTTGTGCCATAATTTGTACAAGCAATTTTCGTATATATTCTCGTATTACGAAATCGTTGTGTTTCTCTTAACTCATTTGAACAAATTGGAAAATTTCCTGAATGTTTCAATGCTTAATCGAAAAATGTGGTTATGTGGTTATGACGTATCTATGCCCTTGTCAACAATACTCCATAATAGTGGTCAAGCTATTTTTTCAATTTACAAGTGTCACGCACCAAGACTGTCAATGTCCTCATCTGCCGCAATCTTGCATCCATCGTTCCTGTCTGAGAATTCTGTCTGTCCTTGTTTCGTTCCCGGACACGCTATCAAAACATGCAAATTAGACATTTTCATTATTTCGGAGACGCCTGCATTCGTTCATTCGTCGCCCACCTTTAGATGAAAAAAATAATTCCGTGCGAGACACTTGAACAATGGAAAGTTATGAAATCGGAATTTGAATTAACAACTTGTTTGTACAAGCAATATTTCATTTTGTTGAACACATGATTGTTAATTTCTGATTTGCAAACAATTAATTTCAAATTCGCCAAGCACAGGATTCACAATCCTGAATTCAAATCCAAAAGAAGATCCAAAGAACTTAAGAAACAAAATTTCAATTTGAAGCTGAGATGTTTCAATTTTCCATTAACAAAGTTTTTGATAAACTATTTCGGCTTGTTTTTTCGAATTTTCCGTAAAACCCCATACCATTTGACCAAAGTCTGGTCGCGTTTTACTTTTCAATTGTAAACCTCCCGCGCCGAAATGGTTGTTAAGTCATAACGAGGCAAAGCTACCAATAGTCCTAACGAGCTCGGCAAAGCTACCAATAGAGTCCTATGGATGTTTTGAAAAAGGAAATATTGTTAAGCCCCTACAAAAAATTACGCTAACCAGACAAGTCGTAAATATGTTTTACGCAAGCAAAGCCAGTTAATCTGATAAAACAAGTTGTTAGCGAAAATTAGAATTCATTTTCAAAGCCAGACATGGAAAACAAATCCCTCAAGCTGATAAAGCAAGCATAAGAACGATAATCGCTCACGTAAAAAATCAAAACATGTGCGATTCGTCGTTGCCCAGTTGGCATTTGTACGTAACGATGGCTCTGTGGGTCTGGCAACATCCTACGAAGCGGACAGTCCCGGGTTCGATTCCCGGCGCAGACTTTCGTTTATTCGTTAGCCTGGAGTACTTGTGTCACCCCTGAGCTTATATTAAGAAGTCCAGATCCCCATCCCTTCCCTTCCCTGCCCCTCTCACATCTATATAGAGACATTAGGGTGCAGTAAATCTGTAGTGCACTAGGCACTACGGTGAATTATAAAAAAAATTATTTCAATTCCCGACGTGAGCTCTCGGTAATTTAATCCCTGGATACTGATGACACTGTGTGCCTAAGTGATATTCACATTTTTTTGCGTCGGAAATATTGATTAATTCTACATTATTTGTTGGGTCTAGCCAACTCATCGTCGTTTTATCCTCGGCGCGCCCTGAACAGACAGTGGACCGACAGTGGTCGGTTGTAACTATAAATTTTCTATGTTACGACCAACGACGAGTTAGCAATTATAAAGTATTTTGGCATTATCTACTGCTGTGGCTCATTCTTGCTGTCAGCTGTCTACATACACGAATTGGACCTATGATATTTTCAATTTTCAATTTTTTTTTCGTTTTTTGAGGGACATGCCTGCAATCGTTTATTTTTATAATTTTTTTTTTCTGATGTTCACAACGTTGTTTTGAGAAAAAAAACCTCATTGAACACCTAGTAATGCTCAAATTTAACACCAGGTGGCACTGCCCTACGTGGATGACCTACTTGATAATCCCGAGCGGAATCATTCCGATTTCCGATTCCGTGTAGCAGCAGCTGCTCCCCAGTCGGAGAAACCAATTTCACGTGAACAGCACAATAGCGCGAAGCACACACACACGTACTCACGACGAGAGTAAAGAAAAAACAAGAAATTCAGCCCCAAACCAATTAATCAGTTGAAAAGGTTCTTTTTTTCCGTTTATGTACGAGCACAGAACGATCTTTAAAGCAATTTACAATAAATTATACAACACGCACACACACTCTCTCTATATAGACAGAAACAAATTTGGTAGACGACAACTAACGTACACTCTTATTCACCGAGTCACTGACTTTCAAGTTCCAGGGACAAATCCAAATTGGACAGGGTGGCGTTCCGACTTCCTGATAGAGGGCGGCGCGGTCGTCCACGCGACACGGTCACAATCACAGTCTGACTAATTTACGGAATCGTCTCCTATACACAGCACGCACTAGATGCATGCACGCATCAACCACCTTGAATTTGTGCGGCAGCCATCTTGGATTCGTGTGGCGGCCATCTTGAATTCGTTCATTCATCGATGGCGACCATTTTGAATTCATCAGTGATTGTTATTTGATAAAGGAACGGGGGCGCGACCACCAATTCAGTCCGGCTTATCCAGCGTCTCCTCGCCGGTTGTCCGGCCGCCATTTTCCGTGATCGCCGCAGAGTACCGGCTTTGACAGCGACGCACCTGCTGCTCCACTCGGACCAGCCGCTCGCGCAGCACTTGGGCACTCCGATCCGGCAGGGGCGGCAGCCAGTCTACGGCCTCCGGCTGTGCCGCCCGCAGAGCCATCTGCAGTTGCCGTCCGGCACTGCCCTCTGGCCCGCCGCGCAGCAGCCGGCGCACAGCGTCCACCGTCGGACGACGGAACACGCACACGGAATCCAGCAGCCGGCGGTGATACGTCTCGTACTTGTCTAGCAGGCGGTAGCCGTGCAGCAGCCCCGACTCGTTGTCCAGAAAGACCAGGAGGCCGGAGACGGGGTCGCGGGCCAAGTTGTGGGCCGGCGCGCTCATCATATCCGCGTTCCACTGCTCGTTGAACATGTTGTTGACCACCCGGTCCAGATTGGCCGTCAAGTAGTCGAAGACGACCAGGTCTGACCACTGGGCCAGCTCGGTTAACTGGGCCGCATCCAGCCCACCCACATCGGCCGCCAGGGGGTGTAGGCGACGTTCATCTCCTCTCAGGTGTCGGGGAATGAAGGCCGGCACCAATCCATCCAGAAACCGGCTGAGCACCACCGGCCTGGCCGGATCCCACTGGGCCAGGGCCAGCTGACCACGCACGGCGGCCCACTGGCGTTCGCGGCCCTGTACACGGGACAGGGACGAAGGCGGCACGTTGCCTAGCCCTAGCAACCGCGATAGGTGAAAGGAGAATATGTCGCCCTGAATCTGATCGTGGTTCTGCCGGGAGCGACTGCAGGCGCGCGTGCCGTCGTCCAGCAACAACAGTCTGTTCTGCATCCGGCCGCAGCCTTCCGACACCCGTCGTACGCTGGCGTTGGCTGCGTGGGCAGTCCAGCGTCGCGCGTCTTCTGCTGAGAAACCGCGTGGCAGCAGCGCCTCTACCCGATCACTCCAGAACACGCTGTCGGTGATCACCTCGTCTAGTTCATTGCGGACCGTTGGGGGGCGCAGTAGTCGCGAAATTCGCTGCATTTCGTCCGCCTCCCTGGCTTGACGTCGACTAGAAGGATGCCGGCGGTCGCTGACCGGTGAGTCCAGCTCACTGCCGGCTGCAACGCCGCATAGCGGTAGGAGGAGGGCGCCCAGGATCATGCCCAGGGTGAAGGTGGCCGCGGCCGCCGCCGCCGCCACGCATAGTTTCCGCGAGGCGGGCGCACCTGACGGCGAGTCGCTGCAGCGCCGTCGTGGTACGCGAAATGGCCGCCACTGGTACATGGAGCAGCCGAATGGTACGCTGGTAGTCGTCGTAGTCATGACGACGGGACGTTGGTGTGGATCTTCTCTAGCTGCGCTGTTCGATTCCGGGCGAGTTGTGCTCGTGGAGTTGACTTTTGGTGGGCGACCAATCGTTGACTTCCACGTCAGGCATAGTTGGTTGCTAGTGGTCTGAAAAATAATGAGAAGAAAATCAATTAGCATCGAGCATGATTTAAAAAAAAAAAAGATCCGATATGCAAATTGGTTAAAAAATAGAATTTGCATTTTGACGAGCATATTTAGCATTTTTTTAATTGCTTGATAGTGTGGCGATTTATTTAAGCAGTTCGTACTCGGTTGATTTTATTTAAATTTACCTAGTAAATTATTTATGACGATACAAGGTAATTAAATTCTTCTCGGTGTGCTCTTTCACACTTATACATTACATTTGTATATGAAAATGTTTGATATTTATGCATGTTATCGACACAATTCCAAAATACTGTGTCAATTAACAATGACAGTTGCTATGGCGGGAGTCAAATCACCATTTTAAGGAGGTAGCTTATTTCTGGATTTTACATCCCCCCCCCACATTTTTGCGATCAATAGCCTCGAATCGCATTTTGCGATTGGGGCAAATCCTCGAATCCCTGACCATATGATTCTGTGAATTAGTCAAGTTAATTTTATGATTAATGAACTTCCACCCAGACATCAGAACACAATCTGATTCTGGGCCGAATCCATGACAGATTTATGACCCTTCATGGGAACAATTGAATTCCGAAACGGAAGTGATAAAAGTCCTCAAGCACGTTAGTAGTACACGACTCATCTACTCACAACATCCCCCTTCAAAGTCACGCCGAAGTTGGTGAAAACAGAACAGTGACAGTGCAATAGGTGGGACACAATGGCAGTCCACCAAAACACCATTCCATAAGCCCTCAATAGAACTAAACCCGATATTCCAGAGAACAAAGGCTCAAGTTGGCTGCGGACTGTAGGAACAAAGGCGTTCGGTTTCTCATCAAAAGAGTGGTTTTCCGATATCGGGGATTCGGTTTGGTCTCTCGGTTGGTTTTCCAATTAAACAAATGGGCGAGAAAGTCATTTGGCCAATGACTCGACCAACACAGCCCTCAGCAGAGTGGTTGAGGGATAGGTGAAGATTAGATTCGGTCAAAATACAATTTGGCATCGTTTTGCTCGCCTTATAGACACGAAGAAATGGGAAATTCACTAATTGGACAATATTCATTTTCATGATAAGTTTTTTAGCATACGGTAACGAGTCTTTTATTTTTGTGCTACGGCAATATTGCAAATAAATTTAAGATTATTTCCAAATATTCAAATAACAAAATTGGCAGCTACATGATACTTATTGAAGCGAAATGAGCTAATTAGGGGTGACTCGGGTTAAATTTCTATGGAATGCTGTCTAGCGAGTGAAATGTGCGTGCGCATCTCCATTCGGAATGAAAGTAAAGCCGTGGCCTTGCTGTGGCAAACTGTGGCATGCAGTGGCCGTGGTAGATTCCTACTTAGGTATGAAGGCTAGGAAAATATCAGGTTGTCCCTGGGGGATTTTGAGACTGAGAAGCTTTGATAAAACTCTCATGACATGAATTATTTTGATTGTAGCCATGAACTATCAATAGTTTTTTTTGGATGTCTAAAGAGTGCAGTGGATTTGAATTTGGAATAGCATTGAGCAGAGTTAACCACTATTGTGATTCATTTGCCAATCCTATCCTTACACAACTCCATCTCCATCTCTAAAAACGAATGCTTGAATTGACATTGAATTTCCATTATTCAACCATTTTTGAACTATTTTTGAACTAACAGTGTGAAAATTTGAAGCAATTGAAAATCCACTTGATCCAGTTGAAACTCCATGAAAATTTGAAGCAATTCAAAAGTAATTTTAATTCGTGTTGTTCGTGTTGGGTTCGGTACTTTTAAAAAGGAACCTATTCCAGTTCCCATTCCTCCTATGAAAAAAGTAACCAGTAACCTACACAAATTAAGAGGAACCTGACCGTTGACCGTTCCCTTTTTCAGAAATGGTTCCATAAATGACAAAGTTGCAGAAATAAAAAGATACCTGGTCGTTCCTTTTCAATTAGAAACTGCAACTTTTCTGGGTTTTTTTTTCGCTCTTTCGATTAAAAATTGTGATTACGTTCATGATAATGCCAAATGGACATTTGCGTGAACTGATCTAAAGGATCTATCTAAAGGATATTTATCTAAAGGACATATGCAGTAAAATTGTTCCGATGTCGTTACCCTTCGGAAAATTGTACTCGTAGAAAATTGAAAGTAATGGCAAAATAAGCTATATACCAAGAAACAGAACCTCCGCTTCAGTTCTTAAACAAATAACTAATCCGTTCCTTCCTAGGAAAAATAACGTAGGCATTCCTAAGTTCTTCAAAAAAGGAACCAGTTCCTAGAAACGAAACTTTTACGTTCTGTTCTTACACTGATCATAATTTACTCATTTCTCTTGATATTCAAGCATAAAACTTCCTAATAAATTTCATTTTAATATTAAATTTTACCTATTGCATATTTCGAATCGTCATTTATTGTCTGAGAGATTCCTCATTCAGCTGCCACCAAGCTCGTGTGTTAAAACCAAACAAACTTGTCCCCGACTATCGGCAAATGCTGCGAGTTGTAAAAACCGCTGTCCCGTGTCCGCGAATAAAAGAAAACGCGAGAATGGTGAATTGAGGAGGAGGAGGCACCAGCAGCAAAGCGAAGGGTATAAAAGGTGAAGGGATACACAGATTGCTTCCAAAGAATTAACTCCACAGGAGGCGTTACGAAGGATGTGCGTCGGGAGGGGGGAAGGGGTTCTACTAGCTCCGGGCCGGCTAAGGGGTGGGGGGGAAGGGGAATGAGATCGTAACAGGCGAGAAAAAGGACTTAGGGGATCGCAAACGGCCCCCGGGTGGTGATGGCGGTTAAAGAACGTGGAATTAGAATTGAGGAGGCACGCAGATGCTGTTCCAGAGAGGTGAACGGAAAAGCCGATAGAAACACATTAAACGCGAAAACAGTTTGAGCGGGACCGCCTACCGACTTTCTTAACAATCACATGGATTCATTGGAATTGCCATTGATTGCACCTGTAATTCCACGGTCTCCCCCCCCCCCTACCTAAGTCGGAATGTCGAATCCATTCGAATTGAGGTGGTGGTGCGCTCGTTTTTCGCCACCTTGAGTGACCAACGCAATCTGACGGTCGGACTAAACATCTAAACGCCCCCTCCGAGCATTCGGATTCTTAATGAAGCGAGTGGGTTCAAGTGAGGACGAAACCGATAACAGGTCCCAATATGGTGTTTCAGTTACTCTCCCAGAAGACGGGGGCCTATTGTCTGATTTTATGGCGTGTTGCAAATCATGTCCCGTCGAAAACTGGACTAATGAGCCTAGTTTGTGGAAAATAAATCAAAAGTCATTTTATTATTATTATTATTGCTCAAGACTTGAGTCACACGGAAGCCTAGCAGAGGTGAACATAATAATTATAAGCTACAGACTACAGTAATTAAGTCCAAAATGGAAGTTGGGAAAAACATCGAGGGTTGCTATTCCCGGGATTCGAACTTACAACTATAATATTTTTTCAACTTGTTGAGGATGTTAACGTTTCCGTCTCAAAGCCCACCCAGTAGGTAGCCTGGTAATTTTGGCAAACCTAGGCTTAATACTTAGGTAGAGATCGTTAATGTGCACCTGACAACGTACAGGGACAGGTACCACGACATCACAAGGATAAAAAAATGTTCTCGCCCAAAAAATTCCGGAGGTCTCGGTTGATAAATTCAACGTGTTAACCACTACGCACACGGCATCACCTGATTTCCGGATTGATCTAACCAAAAAGTTTAACGATCTTGAAGACCATGAATTCGTGAACCACGCTACGAAACACCCTTTCGCATTATTTTACAAAACGTCTCAGATTGTTAACAGAGATCATCCAACGCAGGTCGATACAGACATGACATTTCGCTTTTGCCAAACGTCTAATATTTAAATTACACTACATCCTGCAAAAAAAAAATATAATTTGAAACCCACTTTATCAGCAGCCGAATCACCAGTCGGCTTAAGATGTTAGAAAAAGTCGTTATTCTCGCGAATGAAAAGAATGGGGTTGTTATGTATTTGTTGCTTGCCGCGATGCAGCGCGTCACCAAAAAGACATGTCCCAAAAAACGCTAATCTTTCTGAGCAAAGCTGATATTCGGCAGCTCTGTTGAGACCTGTCACGGTAAGAAATGACCGCCATTGGGCGAAGCCGATTGCGTTGTTGGAAACTGTCGAAATTCAAGTTCACGCCGCTTTCGTGACGTGGCATTGCTGTCGTAAGCCTCGTTACCGATGCACGTGAAAAGTTGTTTTAATGCTTCTACTCAATTTGGCGAACTTTGTGTCTGTACGAAATGGCGTTGACCACGAATGCAACCGTGGACGTCCTTCTATGGCCTAGTGGAAATAGTGTCTGTCTACTGATCACAGTATAGTGGGTTCGAAATCGTATCGATTCGTCACTGATGGATGTGAGTGTAAACTCGAGTATAACTAGCGGTAACTGATGGGTAATGAGCACTGCTATTTGTTTTTAATTTCCACTCACATCTCACATCTACTACTAGAGATTCTGTACCTTCGTGATGCTGTCTAAGGGGGACATTTTTACTAGTACCCCGGGATATCGAATAAACGAGAGCCCTTCCCGGGAATCGAGCCAGTCGGTTGTAATACCGACTGGGCTACGACTGGCCGAAACACTTGGGCAACTGCCTGTCCTATACACATTGGGACTTTATTCGACCATTGTTATCATTTAATTTTAATAAAAAAAAAATAATAAATACATGTGATTGTCGCATATCTTGGACAAAACTTCGAAAACGACATTGGGTACGTAAGTGAAGGGTCAGGTTCGAATTCACGTCTGGGTGAAACTATTTATAAAATAAATATCTAACCAATGCGGTAATGTCAGTTAATTAACAATATGATGTTGGATTGTTCAATGATCAGTCCTGAACGAAAGACAAGCCGCACATGCAATATTGATAATCAATAATTTTAATTAAATTTAATAATTGGGAAAATTTGATAAGAGATTTTTCAGATATTCCATTAAAATTTTTAAATAATTTTTTTCCGTGGTCTGTGCAAACAGTGAATCGTGCGGCTGATGTGCGGTGCGGCTATCCTTTCCCCCCCAGCGTCAAACGAACCAATAATGATGCCCACGTAATGTTACATGCGTAACTAAAGTACGTTTATTCGCGGTCGCATACGAAATTCATTTTTTTGATTGACAGATTTTGCACACATTTTATCTTCGCTCGAGACCACACTTTATGAGCACCGAGTTGTAAAAACACGCCCCCACCCCCCTGCGTAACCTATAACACATTCGTTAGGGATTTAAATTCAATTCCCCTCCCCCCCCCATAAGCTGTCGGCGAAAAGTGACGCCGAAGAAAAGAGCAAAAATCCATCGGCCGAATTTGGCACACGACTCACTAGTCAACCGCTGTCGTCGTCCCAACACGACCGAGGCAACATTCTTACCGATGGTTTACAGAAAAGGTGGGTTTGTACGAGAAAGGGAGAGAGGTAGGGAGCACCGCCAATGTCTTGGTCTTTAAACCCGCTTTTCGCCGACACCAAAAACTAAGCCCCGAATTTGTAGGAGGAGGAGGAGGAAAAAATCGAAAGAAAAAAATCCCCACGTCAAAAATAATTCGTAACGTGACTGTTGGGCTGGTTGTTGGGGGTCGGATCGAAAATTCGGACGCCATTTTGATTCGGGGCACGTATTAACAGTCATTGTTGATTTTCAAAGGAGGCGTGTGGGTTTGGTTGGGGGGGAGGGGGTGTTGGGATTGATTTTCTGGGGGTGGAGGGAGGGGGGGGGGTT
>JAUJYS010001715.1:0-16581 GCA_033995665.1 Melogona broelemanni | reverse complement strand
ACCAGGCGGCGATTGATTGATGTCGCCACGGGAGGCCTAAACAATTTTTGCGGTACGGAATGCTATGTCACAACTTTTCCGAAAAGTCACACTAAACACAAGTATTTGCCAAATGCATTCCCTTACCCACTACTTCACAGTTCTCACTATTCAATAATATTAGCTTAGGAAAACAGTTGAATAAATCGAATTGGACAACTATAGACAAATACCTAATTGCACGACTCGTTCAAATTCCGTTATCGCCGATGCAAATGTCACTTGCAGGTTTGAAAAGGTACAGCATATGCTCTCCCTAAATCATTCGCTCGTAAATAAATAACTAACTCACTAGAGACCCGTTGTACATTAAATACTCCGTAGTATTCAGTTTTTTTATTCTCTACGGCTGCGGCCATCGGATTATACGCACGCCCCCCTACCCAACCAATCCCATACTGCGACGCTATTGTTATACGTGAACGGATTGCACATTCTTACCGCTAGGTGTCGTCTTGATTACCGGGATGAAATTGCAGTCGACGCGAGTGGAACAAACCTTCGGCTGTGTGCCTAACGACGAATCTGATATTATATGAGCTCGTATATATCTTTTATATTCCGGCGTTTCGGGATTCTACAAGTGTGACCACATTTTATGGGTGTCCCCCTCTTCAAACAGTGTGAAACACTTGTTGGGGCGGTCGATTATTACATAAAATTACTATTTTATGTACCCTCAAACAAATAAGATAACGCCGTCAATGGACATTAACCAAATCCCGATGACATCGTATTCAGGGAAATAAACGGCATTTTTACGGGCGATTATATTTTTAGGGCCGCGAGGGCGTCCCCTGCACCCCTTACCGCCACCCAACCCCCTTCCACGAACACTCTCACTCTCCCTGTCTTTCAGACAGTTGCGGGGAAAATGTGGGTCAATGTCTTCATATCCGAGGAAGGGGTAAAATCAGGTGCAAATGACGATCAGTAAAAGCGGGGGAATAGCATCAGCGCGTGTTATTGGCGGAGACCCCTTTTTCCGTTTCTGACGTACTTACAACCGCGTAAACTTGTG
This sequence comes from Melogona broelemanni, assembly GCA_033995665.1. NCBI lineage: Eukaryota > Metazoa > Arthropoda > Diplopoda > Chordeumatida > Chordeumatidae > Melogona > Melogona broelemanni. The sequence continues at coordinate 15,521 of JAUJYS010001715.1, read as the reverse complement.
TTTATATCTGTGCAAATGTTGTACTATTCGCGGTGGCGAACCGTCAATGGCGACACTCACCGAGCATAGCGGATCACCGCCCGTGACTAATAGTTCTATTTACAATAATTTGTAATTTGCAATAATCGTTGGCAACTATTGTAATTATTAATAATCAATATTTTTTATTTTTAGCCACACAGCTCCTAAGAACACAAAAGTTCCATTTACCTAACAAGTACCAATAAACCTGGGCAAATTGAATAATTGTATCTGCACAGGTGCGCACATGAAATTCTTGATGATACCGTATAACGTATACTGCGCACGTTAAGAACTGGCGAATCATTGCGTTCACAAAAGTCATTCGTACAATATTATCATCCTGAGATCCCAGTGCGACGCCATTTGACCAATTCGATGTGAGTTAAGAGGCATGCAGTTATTGCAGTTTTCAAGGTTGACCATAACACCACCCAGGGTATTAATACGCATAAATCCAAGTAAATTGTTAAAACACTACAGACTAGCAAGCGAATATAACGTCATGTTACCGCTGCGCTATATAGTCTAACCAGGTGGCTAAATGTAACTAACCACCAAAAGACGGTAAAATAAACCTTCGTACACACGTGAAAGACGTTGGCTTTTTTGAACGCTGTCGTATACCGCCATAAAGGATAATCGAATTTAAAAATGCAAAATTTTGCAATTAAAAAAAAAAAGAGAACATTCAAAAATCGTCAATTTTCTTTTCCGATCCCAAATGATAGCAAACCGGTTTTTTGTCGAATTTTTTTAAACAAATAACTAAATACGCAGCACTTTCGTTAGGAATACAAGCATACAGTGAATGTGAAAGTGGCAGTTCGCGTCGACTATCGTAACCCTGAACGGGTTGATGCACGCACATTTGTAGGTCAATGACATAAAAGTTTTAATGCGCATTAAAATGGAGGGATGCTTGCTGTGTGTTCCCCGCCCGGTCAGACTGTGAAAAGCCAATGGAAATGCGGAGCCCTCAGCAACGTCTTGACTCTTTACTTTGGCAGTTAAATTTCGGCTTTATCAGAAACGATAAGTCAGAGGCACACCCACTTTTGGACGCACGCGGAACTGCTGTCTGGGAATGTGAACAACGGAACAACAGACAAATAAAATTCGGCTTTTACGTTCTACCAACTTGTAGGGGGGTAATCCAAATATTACGACATGTCTGCCCGCGTCTGTGATAAAAATTTGACCAATTCGGCTAGCTTTGGAACGTCCTTGACAATTTGGCTGAAGTGTCCTTGACACTGCAACATCCATTTTGTACACAGGGTTAATTTTAATTTTTGTGTTTTCCTTCCAAGAAAGGTTTCCATGGTGACGCTTTGTCGACATTGGTGGTCGTCAGGGTAGCTATTTTTGACTTTTAACGCGCAGTTCGAAACATTGAAAGTATCGATATTTCGCCTGTTCATGTCGACTCACGTGATAAGAGAAACTGTCGACACTTTCGAGGAAATGTCTTAGTCATTTGGCTGTCTGCCAGACGAAGTGCAAGGCATGTGCCGATCGCGACCTTTTGAATTTCCTGCTAAACGAAATTAACAATTTCCCGGGTGTTACACCACTTGGTCTGGGATCAAGCCAAATGAGTAGGCAATTTTTCAAACGCATCGGCAACTTCCTCTCACAGTGTAGATTTCCCTTTCTTGTAACTGAGGTGTGTTTCTTTCATATCAGTTAATGACCTTATCATAATAACGAAAGGATAAGAAAAGTCCAGAATTGCCCCCCTGACCTCTGACAAAATGCAGGAACAACACTACCATTACACTACTACAGCACGATCCTAAAGTTCGTTGAGTGAATAAACGCTGAACGCTTGAATTTTGCGTTAGATTGAGCAGGGAAATGAGCACCGATAACTAGTTTGAAAAATTAAAATACAAGACACAGTCAGTTTCGATGACCTTTGAAATGCGAGCGAACGCATTCAGCTGGTTAGAGCGACGTCGGGCTGCCGGTGCGGTTCCCGGTGATAAAAAGTAGCAACCGCAAACAGAATATGATCCGGCACATCAACGTGAGTTTTAGAACCGGGGAAACTGAATTTCAAATGCGTACCGGGCAGGGAGCAGACGATGTCACCATTGGGATTGGTCGCTATCTTTTAAATTTTGGAACTAGTCAAAATGAAGAGACTAGAGACCAGGGGCGGACTGCCATTGCTGATGGGCGGAGGTTTCCGCCCCCTTATCTGTTTCCGCTTCCATACCTGACTAGACCCCCCCCCCCACCAAAAATTTCCATTTTGCCCAGGGAAAGTCAGGGAAGTCAGGGCCTCTTGGTAGCCAGTGCGCCCCTGCTGGAGACGCTATACATAAATGTAAATACCAGTCTCGTGGTGCTAGTTATACAGATATGCTGAATTTTGACTCACGTGTCCCGATGTTGGTTTGTAGAAACATCGATCCGTTGTTACTGCAATCCGTTTCGGACCAATACTTCGTGGAAAGTGAACGATCGTAAATAAAACATAATAAACTTCCGTAGCCATTAAAGACAGATCTATATAATTCATAGGTGGATAGTTCGTCGTGATTTTAAATAAAATTAAACGGACTGATGAAAATGCGAGACATACGAATTGGACGTCGGTAGCCCTAGCAGACGATCTAATGCTTCTTTCGTCACTTCCGCTTACAATTCATGACGTCACTAATAACGAGGGTCGTCATCAAATCTCAATAAACAACAAGAATTAAGGGTCGTCCCATATACCTCATCCCACTCGATTGCTTGTGTGTCGCTAACAAATATAAAACCTTGGTAAGTCGAATAAAGTTGGTAACAAGATCTTACAGTGTTACGAAGGCATACCGTTACTAGCATCGATCATACCTTCCTAAATAATTTATCGGTCATGCCATTTTTAAAAAGAGATTTTATTTATTCATTTTTTAAATTAATTTATTTTTTAGATTTTAAAGATCAGAAATAAATGTAAAATATTGTATGCAATCCGCTACTTATTCCATCATACCTTTCTAAATAACTTATCGAATCGCATGCCATTTTTTCAGATATTTTATCAAATATCAAAATATTGTAGCAATTTTATGTTTGAGATGATCTCCTTACTCTTCACGTAGGTTCGAATTTCATTTTACAAATTGGTATTTCAAATGTCGTGCAACATTACCTGGTAAATTCTGAATATTGTTGTTTTTAATAGTTTCGAAAATGACGACATTTTCCTAAACATCTTCCTTTGATCAATAGTTTTTCAGCTAGCTTTGTTGATTCGTTTGCTCCCTTCCCTGCGCACCGCGCCGAGCACGCACCTTTCCATCGTCATAGCGAAGGAAGACGTGAGAGCAACTTTAACAACCGGCAGCCACGTTATATGGCCGACGTTAAAAATCTATATATCGGGGGGTAATGGCACTATATATATATGGAGGCGGGGGTCGAAAAAACCCCAGAAGGGATTTAATGAAAATCGATAAGTTAAACTTGGTATATGTGTTTTTTATAGTCGAACTCGGATGCTGAGATCCGTTACTCGTTAGTCATCGCTAATCGCTTTGATGGTTCATCAGAGGTTGGCAAAAATGTATGCCGAAACACACACACACACATGACATGCACGATGGCTTGTTGCCGTTGGAGCCATTATCAAACTCGATCAGCCGATGAAAAGTCTTACTCGGCTTTTAATCGGCGACCCTGAATGAGGTGTTCCGGCTTTTTATTTTCGATTTCGATCCTCTGTCAGTAACAAAATAAACAAAGGCTGTTTTTTATGTAACTGCACTTTCGATAAGAGCATATATTACAAGAAGTATATGAGCACAACACAAAACAAAACCACACGGTGCACATAAGGTAAATCGCCGAACCGGAACTATATAGACGAACAAGATTGCAAAAGAATTGCAAAATGACAAAATCGCGTAATTATGGTGTTAGGAGACGCGATAGTTACATTCTTAAATAACTACAATAATGGTCAGTTGAAGGCCGCGACTCGGTAAAAAATATTTTTAACCGTAGAACTAGTTCGCGACCGAAGTCATCTTGGGAGTTATCTAAGAATGTAACTATCGCATCTCCTAACACCAAAGTTACGCGATTTTGTCATTTTGCAATTTTTTTGCAATCTCGTTCGTCTATATAGTTCCGGTTCGGCGATTTACCTTATGTGCACCGTGTGGTTTTTTTTGTGTTGTGCTCATATACTTCATATTTTATCTAAGACGAACATTGGATTACTGCAGAGACCGAGCTTCTTCTGTCTCTACAACTTATTTTTGAACATATATTGCATGCACATATACTCATTCTGTTAATTGTCATCTAATTGAGTTATTCAAATGAAAATTGACATATTATCGTATCGAGATGTTAGCACGAATTGATTGTGTGTGAACTCGTATGCTCACAAGTAAGTTAAAGTACATTAGGTAATAATTTATTTTAGACTGCATTTTTCAAGATGGAAATAAACTTATCCGTAATATATACTTAACCTTGTTTTTGACCTACCTACCACATGCATACAGTAGTACATTATTAATAATGCTGGTTGAAGATTGAATCGAAATGCTATATACGAATCTCGATAAACGATCCTTACAAATTGCAATGCTCCTGGAGAAAGAGCAATCCAAAGCATAAAACACATATTCATTGCAGAGTTCTAGTCTTAAATAATTAACCGTGCTAGAAGAATTGATGCTTAGACGCGAGCTATGAAAAAACCCGCAATTTCATTTTATTGACAAGATAGGGCTAGCAGTGCCTAGTACCTTTACTAACTTTTAAATGACGTTAAGGCATTTGAAATATCTCATGCTTTCTTCGTGCATGTATACATATGCATAGTGATATACCAAGAATTGGCAATTTTCCATATTGTCAAGGCTGGCGGTTATTTATAGCCGTAGCTTAAGCGATTCGCCGATAACGAAAAACAGCAAGAAATAGAAACTTGAAAAGAACTGGAAAAAAATATTTGATTTTTTGTCTTAACCTGATGCAAAAAGTTCCATTCCATGACTCATCCGTTATGGCGCAAATTATGAATACTGAATTTTGAATATAATTTTTTTTATCGATAACATAATTTTTCCTCTGCATGTGGAGAGCCAAAAAATTATCTTGTCATGCCGACTAGAACCTAGAAGCAATATTATAGGCTACGATAAAAATCAATATCACAAATTCGTTATCAATGGTTACGCCAACGCCAAAGGTTATTAATTTACGATTTCCACTAGCTAGAATAGCAAAAAAGTCCTTTGACGGGACTAACTAAAACAAAAGTAGAAAAAACCGAACCATTCTTTGACTAACTAAAACATATAGTAATATAATAGTGTATCTACACTAACCGTTTTCTCTAAGGCAAGCAACTACAAAATAAATCATGCACTTGTTCAAATAAGGTTTTTTTTTTGCGTTCCCCTACTCTGAATATTAACTAGTACAACCAATACAGAGTTGTTGAATAGCGCGATAAATATTTTCTAGTTAGTAAATCAGCATCGGCGCACGCAACTCACCCGACTCACCTCTCGTTTCTCACCCCCACCGAGAGGAGCCTTGCATACACGGCATTTTTTTTTAAACAGGATTTTTTCTTCTATGCGATCCTCCTAAGACCGACATAGTGATTCCAGGGATTAAAAAAAAAATCATAGTGGATAGCTAAACGCAATGATCGAAACTTAATCAACCAATTAGTCAACCACGGTTGTCGTGATAACTTTCGAAAAAGACATTAAGGTTAAGCATGCCGACTGCAGATGTTGCTACCTAAAATGAAAAATAATTTCTCGACCAAGAGAAAATGGAAACGGCTACTTGGTCGAGAAATATTTTTCATTTTAGGCTATTGCAATCCAACGGCTCCTAAATAACAACCAACTCTAATAAGATGTTGCTACGATGTTTGATACGACCAATGTGAGGTAGCGTGTTGTGGTGAACCAATCACCAACGTACACACAACACACCATTTTCATTCTGATAGTATAGATCCAGTTGGAGAGCACTTGTCCATGGAGTCACCAGGGGTCGGAAACGACCCGACGGATCTTAACAACAACAAGTATAGATTCTCGTTTCCTAAATTGGGCTCCGCGGCCACTTTTGGAAATAAAATAAGTAATAAAACACCATTGAAAAGTAGAACAGTAACAATGAAACGCCATTAACTTGTATGAAATGGGGCTCCGCCATAAAAATTGATTCTAAAAATGGCTCCGCGAGCCAAACAGTTTAGGAAACACTGGTATAGATTAAAGTATAGATAAAATATTATGTATATATTTATTATTTCAATCCGAAAAAAGGAAAAGCAGGCGAAGTGTCTCAGGAGGCAATGACGGTCAGCGCAGAGCACGTACACGTATGTGTTGGTGCGTGAGGAGCACAGGCCAGGCCAACAGTTCCGAACGCCGAAAACGTCGAGAGTATACGAGAGACGAGGCTCTAGAGAAGGAAAAAAGCATTGCCAGCCAACAGATTCTCAAAAGAATATGAAGACTAATCCCCCCATGGGTTCGCATCTCCGCTCGTAAATCTAGCAAAAGCCGACCTGTAAAGGTGGACAGCTAAGTGATTTACGAGCCAGATAAACACCAATACCGAGCGGACTGCGTGGGCCAACCACGAACAGAAAAAACAACCGAACGCGAGCCGACTAATGGCAAAGAGAGTCAGCGAAACCCTCTTTTGACCTCCTGAGAACCGCGGTTCGCCATTCCAGTTTTTCGTTAATTTTGAATGACGTGATTACGAAAACGTGGACGCAAAGTGATACAATCCAGAACTAAATTGCGCGCACCGTAAATTAATGCGCCTGCGTTGACCGGCGATTCGCCTGCGATCTTTGCAAAATTTTTATTCTGGGATAAATCTGTTATATTTTTTATGATTCCTTCCTGTAGAGAGGCTAAAATAATCGAAAGTGGTCTCGGGAATATTATAAAATATATATCCTACGCTCTATACGTATTACATCCGAGCAGTGCTGGGGAAAATCGTGCGTTCTGGGCGACAGCTGAACAGGACACGCGTTACCACCTAACACGTGGGGCATGGAGAGCGTCGGTTTTTGGCGGGCGACTTTTGCAATTAAAATCAGCGTTTATCCACAGTCAACAGCCAAGAGACCTATAATAACTCTCACTTACACGTTGTTATACACTTTTCAGCATAGCTGCGGTCAATAACACTCGAATAAATAAGAAAATTGCTGCTGGAGCGTAAGTTTGCTGTAGTAGCCCGCCGGTGGCCTTATAAAATGTGTGGTTTGCGCCATATGTCCTGAGATGTTAACATGTTTTCGGATAACTTTTGATTTATAAGAAAATAATTCCCCCAGCATGCATCGTTGGAAATTGAAAGTTTGATTCCTTTTCTTTTTTTCTCTAAATCTTACTTTGATAATTTCATTGGCTATAATGCTTATTACGGCCAAAAGGAAGTGCCTGTCTTTATAAACAGCTATTTTAATATTAATTGCTTAGAGGGAGTTGAGATTCTCGACCAACGAGAAACAGGAAACGGCAACTTCTTTGGTCGAGAATCTCAACTCCCTCTAAGCAATTGCATTCCAACGGCTCCTATACAATCATCCTTATAATGTTTAATATTAATAATAACTTTTACTTACCAATTCCAGATTATGACCAGGTAAGAATTCCAGGAGATCTGCGAGGACAAAAAAATATTATAGAGGTTAAAAGCAATACGAAAGAATTGTTTTAGTAAAAATTCCGAATCTAGGACACCAAAACAATTTAGCATCCTGTTAAATATTTTTAAGAAATAATTAAATTTGCTGTTGCGTCGAGATGATTTTTTCGTTAGAAGTGTAACTAGCAAACGACAAGATTAATATTGTCCCACTATCCGCTTTTCCTGCACAACCCGTGTGTAATGCGTGTTTTGAGAGCGTCCAACAAACAGGGGCAGCGCTTTACAGTAAGTGTTTAATACAAGCTGTTGATAACAAGTTACGGGGATGTGCATGTATGCTAGTGAATTAACAATTTATTTTGGTAATAATTGAACAACAAACGATTGGAGCGATAATAACTAACATAATGATAATAAACATTTAGTTCAATGACACATATAAATACGATAATGCTACTCTGATCTTTGTTCACTTCGAACATACAGTACAAGTACAAGGTTGATTGCTACTTTATAAAATTACATTTATGATCAATTAACCACTTTGCAGATTATGTAATCGTGTAGTATCTAGTTTCATGAAATACGCTACAGGGAATACAAGTTAGCATTAAAAACAATAGTTTTGTGCACAAATCCCACAGTGATAGTATGATTAAATTACGAATTGAGGATAACGCAATTGATAGCTGATTAAATAAAAATAATAATAAAAAAAACAGTATTTTAAAGTTTAATGTGTAGAAAATTTATTAGAAAATCGGCTGCCGTATGCGGCTGTACGTATAGAAAATTAATCAACAAATACTTGAATATTTTATTATTCCCAAATTAGATAAACCTGACTGACAGCGCCAAAAAAAGAAAAGAAAAAAAATGAAACAACGAACAAATACCGGCAGACAGGAACGCAGGGCTCCAGCCACGTTGGCCGAAGTGTAATGAAAACAAATCAATTATTTACCTCGCAGCGCGGCGCTTGTACCCCGTGCTCGGCAAAAACAAATAATTACTGCGCGGCTAACCATCAACATGCCAGTCCTTCTCCCCTTCCTCCTCCACCACTACCGCCGGCCTACCTTTTTTATCGCCCACCCACACCACTCTCTCCAGAGTCCAGCAGCAAGCTCACCACCACCCCACGATCTTAATTATTTTTTTCTACGTCTTATTACGGGGCGGCCGGACCCAGCGCAGCTTTCGTGCCGGCAGATCGATTTATTTCATTAAGGTACCTCCTCCGATCTCTCTGGACGCACTTTATTTTACCGTGGCAGCTATAGTTGTAGCAATCACCAGAGTAGTTTGGTCACGTGATCTAGCGACCAAAGTTCTTGGACTTCCTAATGACGGTTGCCGACAGGAGTGTAAGAAACGAGAGCATCTATGGGTGTATCTATACTCGTAGCTCTAGCTCTCTCTCTCTCTCTCTCTCTCTCTCTCGGTGGGGGTGGTGAGCTCAGAACAAGCCGATACCGGGTGAGTAAACAATGGATAAAAGTGCACGCGTTCGCGTAAACATCAGAAATTCAATGAACAATCTCATTTGGACGACGTCGAGCTAGCTCTTCATGCTCGTTCGGCTCTGCGCTTGTCGGAGCATCACCACTGGTACAGTGTGGCTCAAAAATCTGGGCCACAAAGTTTAAAAAAAATAATTTGTGGGTTTCGATTTCGAAGAATTGGCAAGCTTTATCGCATTTCAGTTACAAAGGACTCCAAAGATAAAAATTAAAACTGTAGCTTGAAACAATACAGGTGGCGCCACCTCTCGACCTTCCGTCCACCCTTAAAATTGTTTACAGGCTATCCCAATTATGTTCTAAAATTTTTAAATTACTTGCATCCACGTCTACTCTCGTAAATCCTAATATACGCGTTTGTGCATGTATGTGAAATTAAACAAAACTCGTTGAGACGTTTTGCCTTTAAAATTGGCCATGACAACGCTTCTCTTTTTAATAAATGAACAGCAATAATTTCAACATTGATTGCAAAATAGCCTCGTTTAGACATGTTCTTGCTCTGGTTTCGACAAAAAATTGTTATCCAAAATGGCAGAATAGTTTAATATATATATTTTAACCCTTTAATGGAAGCTAAATGCGATAAAAAATAAAATATGTTAAATAATAAAATTTAGGACGTCCGACAAGATAGGACTTCTTTAAATCATTGACTATATTATGTATTACCGGATGTAATCAGGCATTGACTTTATTTATTATCGTATATGAAGTCGGTAAGCTTTAGCTGAATAAAAAAAAAACGATATAACGGAATTAATTATCTAGTTCTAATTCTAGTTTTTCTTCGGTCAATCAAACTTTCGATATTGATCGACTTTTTTTTTTCAAATTGGACTGAGCCTGATAAGCCTGACTGAGCATATACCAAGTTATAATGAGCCTGACAACTTTATAAGTTATTTCAGCGAACATATTAATCTTCAATAAGTCGTTCTGAAATAAATAAGTTGAATTAAAAAAAATTACACTAAGTTAGAGTAACCTTGCAACTCGACACCAGACAAAACACACGGTTAAGACTGTCCCTGAGTTTTGTTTGGAAGAAAATATAATATGTTGGTAGCAACCTACTCGTGTGTCCGTGATACTGATCCTGATTAAGACACGTGTACCAGTACGAATTTCCAGTTGCATTGATCTACTCGTATACAATAAACCATATATGGTATGGCTACACGGCAGTTGAACACGATAGTGTCGCAAGTTATCTCCACGCCTAAATCAATTACAGATTGGAGCGAGGTAAAAAAAAAATGTCCCTCTATTCCTAATTTGTTTGCACAGGATAGCACAGCGGTAGCTAGTTTTTTTTTTTTTGGAAAGAGGCATATCGTTTGTCGACTGGGAGCAAGCTTCTAACACGGTCAGCGTTTAAAAATACGATAGCGGTGCGAAGTGTTAAAATGAATGTGTACATTTTTCCTCCTGTGACACTGGGCGTCTGCACTGGAAGCAATGTGATCAACCTCGCGCGTGTAAATATCGGGTCGGTGTTTACATTATATCAATCCTGCATCAGTGTGATCAACACCTTCATCAACACCTTTGAACACACATTAGAAAATCAAGCAAACGTTAGTTTCTGAAACCGACATGATAAACAAATACGTAAAAACATTATGTAAGAATACGCTGAAGAAAAATTGGATATGTTGTTAAATTATTTTAAATTTTCCCTGAAGTTTTGCTAAATTATTTTTAATTTTCCCGGAAGTATTACTAAATGATTTTATTTTTAACTTTTTTTAGTTTTCCTGGAAATTTTATTAAATACTGACCAATTAAAACTGCTACAACTTTCTGCTGATAAATGAAGTTGAGGCTTCGATATCTGACCAAGAATGCTCAAATCTTGCGAAGAGAACAACGGTAGAAGAAGAAAAATCACACAAGAAACCATCGGTTTTGTCGGCCTATCTCAGGAGGACGCATAACTCGATTGGAGAGGTGTGCGTGCGTAAGTGGTGACCACAGCTGAGGTTTTATTAAATTGGTTATAAAAACAGTGTCAGTTGCCACCGGGACAAAAAGAGATAAAAACACCCACATCTAAAAGCAATTATCGGTTGGAAAGTGAAAGCCGGTGACCCGCGCGCGACCTATCGACTGGGTGGATGGAAGTGGCTGCGGCAAATATGACCGTTTTCGACGCGCTCTGCGACACATACGCCTGAGAGGGCGAGCGAGAAATGTCGCATTTAAGCGTCAATGGGAATTCAATGCGCACTCTAAATGCTATTCAGCGCGAGCGTGTAATCGTATTGTGGCCAGACTAATGACATAGCAACACCATAAAGGGAAAGTGATTAATACGAGAGTAGGCCAATTCAAAACAAGAAAAGCGGTTGACCGCCTCGGCGATTATAACGTGTTAATGCGAAAGTCGATATTAACGTCGTATCTGCTGTTCGTATATGTGTCTATGTCAATAGTGTGTACTCGATTGCCAATTACGGTTAGAGCACGGGTTCGAATCCAGGCTTTGAAAATAAAAATCGTGTCTTTCAAGCTTGCTTAAAATTTAACTTTTTTCTTTAAAAAAAATAAGAGCTTGAAGGATCCAGCAGCACATTAAAAAAATCAGTCAATCTACTTCTCTAGAAAATCATGCACATAGCACAAACATTTATTACGTTAAAAAAAAATGTTGTTTTGCTTTTACAAAAAAATAATCAATAAATGTGTTTAATTGTTTAACATGGAGTAATATTAAAACTAAATATCGTAATAATCGTAATAATTAATTTTTTTCGAATAATAATGTACTGTGTATATGTACAATACAATAATGTACTATGTTTATAGTTTGTTTTTTTGTTATCTGGTTAAGTACAAGCTACATAGTACAGCAATGCGGTAGTCCGGTAATATACTAGAGAAAGTTGGATGAATGCAAATACATCGATATTATCCAATTTTAAATCACGTTTTCGCAGCATAACTTTTTTACTTTGACGTGGCATCGACAAAAGGACGGTCATAATTTATAAGGACACTAAAAAGTTATCAATATAATGTAGCTGGCGCAAACTTCATTTGAGAGCGAGGAGGGGTGACGAATGACTTTGGAGACAGCGTGCAGGCTTATACGCTCACTGAATGGCAATTTTCGTGGCGCTATACAGAATATATGCGCAGTATGAAACTATCGAAGCTGTATTATACTCACGCGGATATACGAAATTTCCTTGTTCTGTGCTGTTCGGTTTTGCATTTATTGTCGAAATTGTATTCGAGCGAAATGCAGTTTATCACATGTTCACGTTTTATGCGCGAGCACCACAATATACAGAGTACAAACACACACTAGTGTATGAATACTTTTTTTTTTGCGACATAGTGGTTCGTTCCAATGCGGGTCTACGCGGGATTCCGCATCAAATATGGGAGGGGGGAGAAGGAGCGAGAGACGGTTTGTCAGCCGAAATAAATGTACACACTGCCATTCTTTTGACAAATACAAATTTACTGTCCGAAGCTCGCAATACGTGTTCTCGCTCAAGAAATGTTCGCAAGTATGGTTGACGCAGACGAAAGACACACACAACGATGTTGCATATTTTTTTTTATTTTTTTTTAATCACCGTAGCGCCTAGTGCACTACAGGATGACTGCACCCTCGTGTCTCTGTGGAGATATGTGAGGGGCAGGGAAGGGAAGGGAAGAAGGATGCAGCTGGAATAGCCAGACTGCAGCATCCACCCCTAAGCTCTGGACTCCCTAATGGAAGCTCAGGGGCGACGCCAGTACCCCAGGTTAACGAATAAACGAAAGCCTGCGCCGGGAATCGAACCCGGGACCGTCGGCTTCGTAGGATGTCTCCATACCCATTGAGCCATCGGTACGTACGATAGTCAAGTGAACGGGAGGAAATACTCCTGGGTAATCGGGCGCTTACTAGACTTGTCAAAAATGTCAAAATGCGGAAAAGCAAATATTTTAATTATGTGCACATAGCTCAGTACTTTTCGTCCGAGCGCACGTGGTCTCATGAGGATGCAGGTTCTCGTTTATGCAATATTGCTTAGGCAATATTGCATAGGCCTACCGTATAGCGTGGTTTCTTTAAAATTATTTTATTGTGCCCAAACTCTCGTCCGGACGACGCCTAGCTACTATCGCGGAGCCGGTCCGGACGACAGATAAGCCATATTCACCAAGACACAAAAAGCGGTATCCGCGAGGAACCTTTTTTTTTCTAATCTGACGTTTTTATTCACGTACGCGCCTTGCTTTTGCTTTTGCCGCTTTGGGGAATCTCGCTTCCCGGCCAACCTTGATGTGTCAAAGTTATTTGGTTTTTGTACCTGCTTGTAACTAAATACCCTTCGCTAGTGAAACAAGGTTAAATTTTGGCGGTCGTGAGGCTCATGAGGAACCGCTGTCTTTTGAGTTTGGAAACGCAACGCTCCAGACTCCAGTATGCTCATACATATTTTGATGTCATTTTTTTGTTTTTATTTTCTTACTATTTTATTTTGTGCTTCAATTTCACCAAATTAAAAAGGGAGAAAATATTTTGACTACTGTGTATACATACACATGTATGACGGGGTTAAAAGCAAGCATGCACATCGGTTAGTTTTTCTGTGGAAAAAGTGCAATCTGCTGAATCTACACATGGCCAAATCTGGAAAGGAAATGCGATGTTGGTCAAAAATGTTATTTAAAAGTGTAATCATGGTAGCACATGTGCTTGCTGATAACCAGAAAATCTGAGCCAGAGAAGGTGCCTGGTAAGGAATAGCGGAGTAGGGTGGATTTTTATTCATGACTGTCGAGGCTTCCAACGACGGACCACCGACGAATCACTATAATGGACAATAATGTTAACCACGTTATTGCAGACTTTTCTAGATAACCAGAAATCTATGCAGATGGTGTCTGGTAAGGGATAGCGGATAAGGGTAGCGTTTTAATCTTAAAAGTCTCCCACCGACGGACCACTGGCGGACCATAATGTTAACCGGACGATGATCCAGTCCTTTTTACCCCATCCCATGTTAAGCTCAATGTTGGGGTCGTTGATTTTAAGATGGAACCAATTCCAAATTCCTTTTCCTCATAAGCTAAAAGGAATCCGTTCCAGTTCCCACGGAAGTTGAAACACCTAACCGTTCCTGGTTCCTTCAGGAACCTTTCCGTTTCTTCGATAAAAAAAATTTAAAAAACGAAAAATCACTTTCTGAAGAGATGGAAATATCGAAAATTTCATTTATCCTAACCATCCCAAATCACATTAGAAAATGCGGCTAATGTCCACTTTTTCGCTACGCACAGTTTCGCTACGCACCCCACTCGATACCGTATTTTCTGGTCGCTCGTTAGGATAAATTGGACATTTACCGAAAATGCGGTTTTTAACTCGTGAGCTTTGAATGCGAAAGTAATGATAGAAAATGAATTAATTTTGCAATATTTAATATTTAAATATTAATTAGTAAAATGTTTTTCACGCTACCCAACTAATGACTGTTACAGTTCTTGAAAAAAAGTATGATTTGCGGAGGAATCTTTATTTCCTCCTAGCGCTATAGCCGGTGTTTGGCAAAAAATGAAACTCATTATGACGCGGTAATAAAGCCTAGATTGAAATTGAGTTTCATTTTTTTTTCTTGAAAAAAAAAAGGAATGAAGCGATTCTTTGGAAAAGAACCCTAGGCGTTATAGAGTTCTTTAGAAAAGGAACCCGTTCCTAGGAATGAAACTTTTCCGTTCCGCTCCTACCCAACACTGATTAATTTAAGACGCTTTACTTCAGGTATCTTTGCAAATGCCTCTGTTCCTGCAGGACAATTCGATGAGACTGCGAATTAGAAAAGAAAAAAATTATTCAATGAAAGGTTATGTCTAATGGGACCCTTAAACAAATGTGATAATATTATGTGAACTACAAGTAAACTGTAAAAACTTGTATAAAAACTGTCAGCATTCATTCACTATTTCTTGCTGGCATTCGTCGGTGGTGACTGACAATTAGAAAAATATTGCCATACCCCCCCTCGTGTAACATTTTTCATATCGAGGCTCGAGTTTTTCTCGTCTGGTGGTGAAGATAAAAATTTGTCGGCATCTCGTCTCGTTTCCAGTCTGATCTCCCGGGCCAGATAACCTTTTTTTCTTCTCCGTAGATGCACAGGCAATTTTGGAAGGCAGGACATGTACAAATTATTGCGAGATTTACAGATAGGCAATTCCCACGTCACTGTCAGTTTCGAAATACATTTGCATATTGAAAAATCGAAGGAAATACAAAAATATATAAACGATTGCAGGCATGTCCCTCAACAATCGAAAATATAAATATATATT